>APFE031033361.1:0-40051 GCA_000404065.3 Pinus taeda | reverse complement strand
GTGAGAGAGCCCTCTCTGACTAAGGAGGCTAAACCTTAGTCTAAAGCCTGGTCTGAAACAGTTTCATGAGATCTTATTAAGTAGCAGCCCTTAGTACTGATTTTATGATAACAGAACTAATCCAATTGGATGAAACGCGTCGTGATGCAGCTTCAGCTAGGGAAGCCCATAAGAAACGAGTCAAAGCATAGTTCGACAAAAATGTCAAACCTCGTGTCTTCTTAGAAGGTGACCTGGTCTTACTTTACAACCAGGAGTCTGATAAGTTGGGAGCAGGGAAGTTCAAATCTTTATGGATGGGTCCATATATTGTTAAACATGTATTAGCAAAAGGATCCTATGAGTTGATGGACTATGATGGGATTCCACTGGCGCAACCCTGCAACGGGTTATACCTCAAGCGTTACTATGCTTAACTCCGCATAGTAATCCCTATGCTTTTGTTACATTTTTGTTTTCGTTAAGGGTAATTTTTTTGGTTCAGTAATACACTTTCTTCATTTGTTTTAGATGTCAAACTTACTAAAATCATTCATTGGATATGCTGACGGAGTGAGTCGTAGTATGTGGAACCTGTCTTCTGCGGTCTGGGCCATCTTCGATCCTAGCGATGAGTTAGTGAGTTTCAGAGGGGTATGTATTGGTCGGTCGACAAACAATATCGCTGAATATAGTGCATTGATAGAACTCTTCTCTGATTCCATCGCACATGGCATATGCTGACTTGTTGTCAGGCTAGACTCACAACTCATCATTCTACAACTCACTAGTATTTATTTCGTATGAAATCCAGCCATGTATCGCATGTTCCTAAGGGTTAGAATTTTGGAAAGACGGTTCCATTTCATTCAATATCAACATATTTCAAGAAATTTAAACACATTGATAGACTCGTTGGAAAATTATGTATTAGATAGACATTTGCGACATTTATAAAAAGAAGCATTTCATCAATATTTGCAACAGGATCACGTAGCTCAACCGAAATAAAACTCCGAAAATCAAAAATATATATATGATGACTGTTTATGGTTTACACATAATGTTTCTGTAATCAAGACAAAATTGGTTAGATGACCCAAAACTCAAAATGCTAGGGGGCACCCTAGTCTAATGATGCTGGTGATAACAAGTCACTACCTGTGCGATCATGCGTAAAAGCCTAGTCCATCAACTCGGCACGCCAGTAGTATGTCACTGAAACTGCAGAGGAAGCTCATCGGTTCTCACATCCGAAATACCAAGGGTGAGACCCTCGACCTGATCCTCTAATGTTGAAAGAGTCTCAACCACATCAAGATCGTAGAGGATAGCCCTCCCCACAGCCTCTCCTGCCGGAGCAGCAGCTGGTCCTCTCTGACGTACTGCTGGTCGAACTGGTCTGATATCCTCATGAGCACATGATTTTGGATTAGTCTTGATCAAAGAAAACATAAGAAAATTATAAAAAAATAAACAGAGATATGGTCAAAGAATTTACCCATAGCATATGTTTTCAATTCTAATTGGTTTGATGAAGTAATTGAACAAGTAGTACAATTCTTGAAAGAACAAAATGCTAACAGTGAATCAAGGAATCAATGACCATCATCACGAGTAGTTTTAACGCGTAATTCAGGCTCATTAAAAAATAAACATAAGAAGTGAGCAAATGTTTCCCCCAGAGTTTAAGCTCATTAAAAAATGAACCGATCCCCGGTAAATAACCATTGTGAATGCATTATCATCAGCTTTTGAGCCTTGGTCATGTTCTCATCATCACCTCCACTCTGTTTTAGCCCATCATTTGCCTCCATCTGATTGTTTACCCCTTTCGAGGAACATCTGCGAAGAGTGATTTTGTTAGCCATCCCTGTGACATTGCCGTTACTGAAAAATTCCAAACCTTACCTGGAATCAGCCGCTATCCGAAATCATCACTCATTCCTCAGCAAATGAGACTCCTTTAAGCTCTTTTCAACTGACTCATAAAATATGAAAAGATTGTCGAGCAATTGGCCTCTCCGACTTGTTAAAGTTGTCAGAAGTGTTATCCATCCTATAGATTTTAATCTTTTTGGACTTGATGGATTATTACACAAAAAGATCGAGTGCTTGTCTTGTTCGGCTCGTTAAAACTATCGAAAATTCATCACTTTTGTATTATTTTACGCTTTTTTAGACTTAAGGGATTATATGACAAAAAAGAATCATTGAGTTTCCTTTCCATCCCTTTTAGAATCTCTAAAATTGAAAAGGACCGAGTTATCTTTGTCGTTAAACTCGTTAAAACCTAATAGCGACAAACTTGTCCAAATGGACGAGAACGAGTTTCACTATTGCTAGGCTCGTTAAAACATAGCGATAGGTTCGCCCGAAGGGCGAATCATAGAACAAGCATATGTTATCCTCTTCAAGCTTGAGAAAAGTAAAGAGGTACTGGTCAGCAATGATTGGGGAAAATTGGGAAGAAAACTTGAAGAGACTTTATTGGTAGCAAGTCGCTCTTGAACATTGACACTTTCTCTCCACATCTGAGTCGGGTTGGGTTGTTTCGTTCACTGGTCATATCACCATTGGTCTGTCACACCATCCATCTTTGGGTTTAATGCTACCAATCCATCATCAGTGTCGCTGATATGTTGAAGAGAAGTTGCTCAAAGAATTCACCTGTGTCTCATCCGCTGCAATACATTCACGCTCCATTCTTTCACGACCACCACCCTGAACCCTGTATCATCTGATGGTTTTCACCTCCAAAAGAATTTTCTCCATTCTGTGTCATAGATGTGGGATTCATTAAGGCCCTCCTATGATGGGTCACTTCTTGTCGACATCAGCTCGTTATCCAAGAAGTTGACTTAGGAACAACCCCTTTGAGTACTTTGAAGCTTGCATGCCTCAATGGCGAGTTTCTCACTTCCGGCGACAGGTTTACATCAATGGCCTTCGACCGGAAGATTTTGCGTGGTGTTCGATGCCAAGTCCATTTTTCACACCATGTGAATTGTACTGGAGTACCTTGAGGATCATTGACATTATTGGTGACTCCCCTCGTACCTGTTAATAGCTTACATCATTGGCTGGTAATCAGGCAATGTCTTTCCATGTTCGACTCCAGAACATTTTTCACAAGGATTGACTTGTACTCCGAGTGAAGATAGAACCTGTTTTGAAGACCCCACATCTAGTTTCATCCATCCGAGTTGTGATATATTCAGGAATATAAAGACATCAAGTGTACATCATTGCCAAACAGATGATCATCCAAATCAAAGGATGATGACTCTGTCCGAATCATCATTCTGCTACAAAGACGGTTGTCTATCCTATGTACATGAAAATGAATTTATAAAGCTGAGCATGGGAATGCCTGCATCAGCTAGATCATGAAAAATATTATGAATATAATGTGTTGTATTGTATCTTATTACAGGTCACCTCCCAGCTCGAAAAAAAATCGGATCCTCATGGTAAAGGATTTCACCTGACAACAAAAGATTAACGACCTCATGCTTTAGGGGACAGTTGTTATAGACATTTTTGGGCACTGCACCCCCATCATAAATGTCCATAATCTGAGGGCTCCTAAGTCCCTAAAAGTGTTTCTTCACTACCTAAAGGAACAAGGTCAGTTGATTACATCATCTCCCAGAAGTTATCCACAGAAAACTGCATAGAAATGGTCAAAACTAGACCATACTAAATGCCCAGTGCAGAGGATGTGATGCATATCACCTTCCCAGTGTAAAGGGTGCGATGCATACTGGATGGCCCCTCTGTACAGTGTGATGGGTGAGAATGGACAAATGGCAGGGACAGTTTGCGAGGTGGAAGATCATAGAATCTTCCATAAACTTCCCCTCTGACAGTTGCCTCTCTGATTTCACTCAGGGATGAGTAAGAGATCATCAATCTCCAAGTGGAATCAAGAACTATTAGAGAGAGGACACTAATCAAAAACCCAGAAGCTGACTCACCCCCCTACAATCATCTATATATGGATCCCTCATCACAGAGATCCAGAGGCTGGAATCTTGTATCTTGTAGAGAAGTGTTGTTGGTTTTCTGGTGAAACTTCATAGTGTTGGGTGATCTAAGCTTTACTTGAGGTGAAGAAGGCTTTCTTGCTGGAGGATGATGCTGGGTCAGAACAATTGGTTGTAATCCTCTTGCTATTCTTTATCTTAATAAAGTTATTCAAGTTTTCCTCCATATTCTTGTATGTTTGATCATATATGCATTTGTATGGTTAACACATATTTGGTCCTGTGTTATTTATGAATATAGATCTCTTTTCTTGGATAGTAGTATGTTTCTTTGATTCCACAGGTGCTCTTTGAAGTTGGGCAGACGAAGAAGAAGTGGCAGAGATTTATCAGGAAGGAGAGGAATCAAACAAGGAAACCAAGCGCAAGACTAAGGTTGTTGTCCTTTGTTCCACTCTTATCTATTTTCATAAACGAAAGCAAAAGTAGACTTTACTTGTTTGTTTGTAAGATAGCTACCAGTCTTAGTGGGAATAGTAGCTCCGAGTGGACACTATTCCCACTAACAAAATGGCGACTCCGCTGGGGAGAGAATAGATTGTTTGTTAGCCTATCTTTGTTTATTTTATAAACTTACAGACGGAGCTTGAAGTCAAGCCAGCTAGCCTTCGAACTGCATTTGTTATACAAATGCAAAGTATATCAATGTTGCTTCAATCTATCTCTGGGTTTTGTTTATGAATTAAACAATCGATCTGTAAACGTTCTAATTGCCCTAAGTGGTGGCTCTAGTAACCTCCTTAGATCAACCCCTGTGATTTACATTTAATAAACATCACTTACTCGGCCTAAATCCCTGAAATGAATTGCAAATTGTGAGCAAAAACTTGTTAAAAGTCTCGCACTGGTACCATCGCACCCTGCCTTTAAGGCAGTTTGTATGCATCGCACTTCCCGTGTGCAGTAGGTGTGCTGCATATTGAATTCCCTATGTGACAGGTGCGATGGTCAGGGAAGGTTAACTTTACCTTCAGACTTTGGTTTTTCCTTCACTATTTTCAGTTCTATTCAGGAGTTTTTCTATCTGTGGTCAGTATATCTCTGTGAAAACCCCCTTCTCTTCCATCATTCCGCCTCTATTGTGCAAAGAACTGTAAGTGTTTTTATGTATTGTGCGCGATTTTCAGTTCTCTTTGCAAAGAAGTAGCGTAGTCGAACTATCGTTTCTTAATCTGAAATTGCCGTAAGTGTCATTTTCAGTTATAGAAGAGAATCCCATTGTTCTTGATAGTCGATTATACAGTTACTCTTGTATATGATTTGAATTAGTAGTATTTCAAAATCACAAAGTGTCTCCCTTACCTTCACTTCATTTTGAAAAGAAATTTGTTGAGTATTGTCGCTTTGAAAATAATTGAGATTTGCACTTAGCTTTCTTATCGTCATTCATACATTAAGAAGGCTGAAAAACAAATACATGCATGTGCATTTGCATTTAGACTGCTTAGTTTGATTTAGGACGGTGCATTTAGTGTGTGCTTTATGCTCTTTGTTGAAAAACTCTTAGCTTTCTTTCCTTAGTAGCTAGGATTTTCATTGCCAAAAGAAGATTAAACAGTTGTTTATCATCTTAGACTGCATTTTAGGAATTGTATACAGATCACACGGTGAACCTAAAAGGCAAATTTTTAAACAAGATCAACTTAAAATAAATTTAATGAATCTAAAAACGATTTGGAACCTAACGCCCAACATCTAGAGGTCTAGGCTAGAGACGTATTCCGGCGTCGTAAAACCTGGTAACTATTGTTTTCATTGTTGGTTGGGTGTTTCCTCCACTCTAAGACGGCGAGTACAAGTACGGACTTGTGCTCCCACATACCGTCAAGTATATATTGGGAGACCACAATAGGCTGCATCCTTTATCCTTAGGAATTTGTGTCTGCTGCCCTATCGATCGCAATGCACTGAACACAGCATTCGAGAAGATTGACTGTCGTACCATAAAAAAATATTCTGCAGTTTTGCGATTGGTTTGGTAATCCCCTCTGCCTAGATTTCCAGAGAAGTCTATTTTGCTCCTTTTCAGACTCCTTAAAAGAAAAGGTTCATCTGAGAACTTGTCAC
The DNA here is from genome assembly GCA_000404065.3 of Pinus taeda. Taxonomy (NCBI): domain Eukaryota; kingdom Viridiplantae; phylum Streptophyta; class Pinopsida; order Pinales; family Pinaceae; genus Pinus; species Pinus taeda. The sequence continues at coordinate 33,956 of APFE031033361.1, read as the reverse complement.
TTTAGGCTCATTAAAAATAAAAGGCGACTAGTGTCATCTTTTGTTTTTTCTGGACTCTTAAAAATTGAAAAAACAGGTTATGTCAAAGCGTCTAAAATTTATTTTAATCGAAATAACCTCACAAATTCCCTTGTTGGTCTTTAGGTTGAGAAAATGGAATCTACCAACCAAGGATTTCCCCTTGGAGGAAATCCTAGTCCTTTCTCCTATTGGGGAGATGTTGGTGCACCCCATATGGCCACATTGTCACTTCCAGGGTTGACGATTGGTTTGCCCGTATGGCTCTTCTCTACCTCTGTCATTCAAAATACCGTAATTCCTGAACAGTCAAGTCAGCAACTAGATGACACTAGAGTTTCCCCCCAACCTTCTACTTCATCTGTTTCTCCCTCCCCTCCTTCCTCTTCGCTTGATAAAGCTGGTAAAGTTCAAGATCAAGTAACTGAGAAGAAGAAGAAGCGGAAAGAGGAAAAAGAAAAGAAGAAGAAGGAACAAAAAACAAAAGGGGGCAACCATGTGTCATCTAGCGAAAATCCTCACACCGCACCGTCTAAACCTAAATCTCCATGTGTCACTTGCAATGGAGACCACTATCACTGAGATTGTCCCTGCATCCCTCGGATCTTAAGGGACTGGTCTCCTCGTTTGCACAATCCGGTGTCGTTAACCTTTGATGATCATGTTGAATGCACACCATCAACCAGTGAAAGTGAAGTATCTGGATAGAATAGGAATTGTAGATTTCCTTGTAAATTGTGTGAAGGCAATCACGCCATCCACCGTTGTCCCTTCCTTGACGAAGCTAAAATAGTTTTGGATGACCGTCCTGCTTCACCGCAACGGCTCCTTCCTGGATATAAAAAACCTTTGCCAAGTCCACCACTGGTTGAAAATCCGGCTGGCATGCCATTGTGTTCAGCCGAAACATCTATCATCGAAAATGAACCCTCTGAATCCGTACCAGACGAAAGTCAAAAGGTCTAGGCGGCAGTTGACCCGGTCTTGCCTTCAGAATGTTCATCATCGAATGATACCGTCACATAAGAGAAAGAGAACGACCTCGTTCAAATTTTTTTCGTAAACATAGACTCCAATGAACTTGGGGGTAGTCTACCCGTTCCTTTATCGCAGGAAGGAAGTTCATCAGAGTCATATTCGGCCGTCTATTCGGTCCCACCTCCAAGCAAGCTAGTCTTTTCCTTCGACTGGAATCTACTAGGCAGACCCCATTTACCAGCTAGTGTACCATTCAGAATAATTGTACAAGCCTACAGAATGGTCATGGCTGGTACCATCATCGATGAAGGGGCTTCTGTGAGTATCCTTTCCTCAACTGCTTGGAAAGCGCTTGGTTCGCCATCACTTTTGCCTGAAATGAGAAATCTGACAGGCATTGACAAAGGAACCAGTCGACCATTAGGGATCCTTCCAAATGTGCCCATTACTTTGAGAAGGAAAACCATTCACATGAATGTGATGGTAGTTCAAGGACCCCTGGATTATAATCTACTCCTTGGACGCGACTATATTTATTGCATGGGAGTCGTCGTCTCCTCACTCTTCAGAGTAATGTGTTTTCTGCACGAAGGAAGAATGGTCAAGCTCATAGACCAACTGTCATTCCCTGGTTCACACATAGAAAATAGTCAAATGCCATCCCTAAATGGTATTTTCACGCAAGGAATGTTTCATCGATCTCCAGTTCGTCCACCTGATGAGAGCGAGTAATTCAGGAGGATATGACGGAAACCCAGGGGGCATGCACCCTGGTCTGTTTCGGTAGGAAAACCTTGGGTATAGAGTAGGTTTCCGTGGAGGATATATGACTAGTCTAACGAACACGTCCTTATAGGAAAATGGGATTAGACTGGAATAAGATACCTTTTTCAAATTTATGTGAGTGGAGGCGACTGCGCCACTCACCTTTGTCTATTTCGGTAGACATCGCCAAGGAAGCATTTTGTCTGCAATGCGGATGGAAATTTCATGGTAACCTGGGAATTTTTCGCTATACCTGGGGGCATGCAAACCTTTCCGCATGAAAGCGAAGAGCGACCATTTATTTTTTAAATTTGTAGGTCTTCTAACCCTTTAAACGCGTAAGGCTGGTCGTTTCCTAGCTTGCATAAAGAAAGGATCTGGGGCAGAGCTTACACAAGGTGCAAGTCCCATAAAAAATGGCATCTTAGATGAGACATCCTTATTATACGACTGGTGAGCAGTGTTACCGTAGGGTTCAAGCTTGTTTAAAAATAAACCTGCCATGAGCAGTTTTAACGTGGAATTCAAGCTCGTTAAAAAATAAACATAAGAAATGAGCAAATATTTCCCCCAGAGTTTAAGCTCATTAAAAAATGAACCGGTAAATAACCATTGTGAATGCCTTATCATCAGCTTTTGAGCCATGGTCGTGTTCTCATCATCACCTCCACTCTGTTTTTAGCCGATCATTCACCTCCATTTGATTGTTTACCCTTTCGAGGAACATCTGCGAAGAGTGATTCTATTAGCCATCCTTGTGACATTGCCGTGATTGGAAAATTCCAAATCTTACCTGGAATCAGCTGCTACCCAAAATCATCACTCGTTCCTCGAAAAAACGAGTCTCCTTTAAGCTCTTTTCAACTGACTCGTAAAATATGAAAAGATTGTCGAGCGATTAGCCTCTCCGACTCGTTAAAGTCATCGGAAGTGCTATCCCTCCTCTAGATTTTAATCTTTTTGGACTTGAGGGATTATTACACAAAAAGTTCGAGCGCTTGTCTTGTTAGGCTCGTTAAAACTATCGAAAATTCATCCCTTTCATATTATTTTACGCTTTTTCGGACTTAAGGGATTATATGACGAAAAAGAATCTTTTGAGTTTCCTTTCTGTCCCTTTCAGACTCTCTAAAATTGAAAAGGACCGAGTTGTCTTTGTCATTAAACTCGTTAAAACCGAATAGCGACAAACTCGTCGAAATGGATGAGAACGAGTTTCACTGTTGTTAGGCTCGTTAAAATATAGTGACAGGTTCGCCCGAAGGGCGGATTATAGAACAAGCATATGTTATCCTCCTCAAGCTTGAAAAAAATAAAGAGGTACTGGTCAGCAATGACTCGGGACAATTGGGAAGAAAACTTGAAAAAACTTTATTGGTAGCAAGTCGCTCTTGAACATGACACTTTCTCTCCACATCTGAGCCGGGTTGGGTTGTTCCGTTCACTGGTCATATCACCATTGGTCCGTCACACCATACATCTTTGGGGTTAACGCTACCAATCCATTGTCAGTGTCACCGATATGTTCAAGAGAAGTCATTCAGATAATTCACCTGTGTCTCACCTGCTGCAATACATTCACGCTCCATTCTTTCATGACTGCCACCCTGAACAATGTATCATCAGATCGTTTTCACCTCCAAAATCATTTTCTTTGTTCTGTGTCGTAGATTTGGGATTCATTAAGGCCCTCCTACCATGGGTCACTTATTGTCGACATCAGCTCATTATCCAAGAAGTTGACCTAGGAACAACCCTTTCAGTACTTTGAAGCTTGCATGCCTCAATGGCAAGTTTCTCACTTTCGTCGACAGGTTTACATTAATGACCTTCGACCGAGAGATTTTGCGTGGTGTTCAACGCCAAGTCCTTTTTCACACCACGTGAATTGTACTGTAGTACCTTGAGGGTCATTGTCATTATTGTTGATTCCTCTCGTGCCTATTAACAGCTTACATCATTGGCTGGTAATCAGGCGATGTCTTTCCATGTTCGACTCCAGAACATTTTTCACATGGATCAACTTGTACTCCGAGTGAAGATTGAACGAGTTTTGAAGACCTCGGATCTAGTTTCATCCATCCAGGTTGCGATATATTCAGGAATATAAAGACATCAAATGTACATCATTGCCGAATAGGTGATCATCCAAATTAAAGGATGATGAGTCTGAATCATCAGTCTTCCACACAGACGAGTGTCTGTCCTATGTACATGAAAATGAATTTATAAAGCTGAGCATGGGAATGTCTGCCTCAGCTAGATCATGAAAAATTGTTGTCAAGATAATGTATTGTATTGTATCTTAGTACAGGTCGCCTCCCAGCTCGAAAAAAATTTGGATCCTCATGGTAAAGCATTTCACCCGACATCAAAAGATTAACGACCTCATGCTTTAGGGGGCAACTGTTATAGACATTTTTGGGCACTGCAACCCCAATCATAAATGTCCATAAACTAAGGGCTCCTAAGTCCCTAAAAGTGTTTCTTCACTACCTAAAGGAACAAGGTTAACTGATTACATCATCTCCTAGAAGTTCTCCACTAAAAACTGCTCAGAAATGGTCAAAACTGGACCATACTGAATACCCAGTGTAGAGGGTGCGATGCATATCACCTTCCTAGTGTAAAAGGTGTTATGCATACTGAATGGCTCCTCTGTAGGGTGTTATGGTCGGGAATGGACAAATGGCAGGGACAATTTGCGAGGTGGAAGATCATGGAATCTTCCAGAAGCTTCCCCTTTGACACTTGCCTCTCTGTTTTCGACCAGGGATGAGTAAGCGATCATCAGTCTCCAAGTGGAAGAAAGAACTATCAGAGAGAGGACACTAATCAAAACCCCAAGAGATGACTCACCTCCCTACAATCATCTATATATGGATCCCTCATCACAAATATCCAGAGGCTGGAATCTTGTATCTTGTAGAGAAGTGCTGTTGGTTTTCTGGTGTAACTTCATAGTGTTGGGTGATCTAAGCTTTACTTTAGGTGAAGAAGGGCTTTCTCACTGGAGGATGATGCTGGGTTAGAACATATGGTTGTATCCTCTTGCTATTCTTGATCTTAATAAAGCTATTCAAGTTTTCATCCATGTTCTTGTATGTTTGATCGTATATGCATTTGTATGGTTAACACATATATGGTCCTGTGTTATTTATGAATATAGATCTCTGTTCTTCGATAGTAGTATGTTGTTTTGATTCCACAGGTGCTCTTTGAAGCTGGGTAGATGAAGAAGAAGTGGGAAATATTTATCAGGAAGGAGAGGAATCAAACAAGGAAACCAAGCGCAAGACTAAGGTTGGTGTCCTTTGTTCCAATCTTATCTATTTTCATAAAGGAAAGCGAAAGTAGACTTTACTTGTTTGTTTCTAAGATAGCTACCAGTATTAGTTGGAATAGCAACTCTGAGTGGACACTATTCCCAGTAACATCTGTGTAGGCAACTATGGTATTTGGGTACAAAATGCCACTCAGAATCCTTGATACCCAACTTTGTGCGAAGGGTATGAAAAATATTGGTAAACTTTGGCATGTCTTGGTCCCTTCCTTGTTGTAATGTGGTCGGCTTTATGTATTTATCCTCATATCTCCCAACAGGGTAGTACTGTTGTTGATCCTTAGTTTTTTTCTTATTACTATCGGATTTAATTCCCATTTTCCCCTTTTTATTACCATGGAACCCATTTCTCTGCTAAATCACTATCATAATCCTATCTCTACTCTCCACTTGAGGTAAAACTTCTCATGGTTGCATTTAGCTAATGATTGGTAGATTAAAGTAAATAGAAGTGGCATATTCTCAAACTAATTATTATTATCTAGTGTAGACTCTCGACCGAATGTGCAGTTCGATCCCCAGAAGGAGCAGTTGATGCATGAAGACCTTCTACATTCGTACTCAAGGGCTATATGCATATGGGTGCTCAAATAAGAAAATGGATAAGGTTGCAGCATGTTCTGGAAGATGAGAGGGCATAGCCACAAGTAGCATGCATCATGATCCTAAAATCCTCGTCTGATTTCCCTCGGTTGCAGCATATACAAAATTGGGAATTTGTTAAGAATGGATAGACCAATTCGAGATGCCTGTTTGAACCAACTCACCTGAAAGGAGTAATGTGGATTCACTCGTTATTTTTAGTCTATTTTTAAGTGTTAGTAAATGCCTATAAAGGCAATTGAATGTAATATGTTAGGGGTCGTAGACTATAGTACTGTGGCACTGAACTTATGAAGTAATTTTAATGTATGATTGAACCAGTTTAAATACAATCCTAATGCTATTGTTTAGCGGTTTTCAAATGCGTTGATGGAATGAAGTTCATGCTTTAACTATGTATCGAATCATTTAAGCTAATATAAGTTCTCCAACCCCAGGTGTGGCTGGGCCCACCCATCTGGGATTGTTTGTATTTTGAAACAGCAGTGACACTACAACCATAGATTTACTTAATTCCCTTTTACAGTTCAGTCGTATGAATTATTATTTGGTTGACGGATTGTTGGTTATGCTTGCAACAGTATTTTCCACTTTTATGAAACGCATTTGGATTATGGTGTGATTTTGTGTCTTTCGAACTAGAGCCGCCCCATCACTTTGTTTTCCATCACCTAGAACACATTATTTGTTCATTAATATATTGATTGGAATTGTCACCCATAGTGGATAACAGAGACCCTAACTCTTTCAAATAGCTCTAAATGAAAATGATTTCAATTGAATTGAATAGGCTCTATCTATTTTCCCTAGATCAACCTCTGTTTCATTGAAAAGAATCGACTTAAATCAATCCCAATTGTAGCATTACAGAGGCATTGAAGATAGGCTGGCACTAGCTGGATCGTTTGAGAGGCTTAATGAAATTAATTAAATTATTGGATTGGTAGTTTAAATACATGCATGTCTGAGTTGCAAAAATGATTAATTGACTATTTTACTATGGAGTGATACACTATGAACTGGTATAAACATTCCAGGAACGTTCCCAAAAGAACCATTCTATAGTTACCATTCATCTCCTCTGCTCATTCATTTGCTAATACTAGTGGTAAATCGAAATGATCATCCTCACTTATGTGAAAAAGATAGTCTCCATTGAATAAATGACTCCTTTCTCATATGTTAGGGTGTTTACTCCATGAATAGATCATCATTCTGACTTACATTAGCATTGTGATTTGTTTTATTGTAGCATAGAATTAGATATAGCCTTCAGGATTGATAGTTGTGCATTAAGTGAGATAAGTATCATAGTTGTTTTCATTTATTAGAATTATGTAAGTGATCCATTGAACATAAAGAAAAACAGAGTAATTATTCCAATTGGTGCTTGAACCCTAAACCTTGATTTGGACATAAACCCTTAAGTACAGAATAATTGGTTGATTAAAGCATTGACAGGATAGATCACTTGTTGAATTAGTAGTTAGATTGTCATAGATTAGTTATCATTATTTGCTTTGGTAACGAATGATTATGGCATCAATAGTTTAATAAGTTCGGTGGTGATTATCATAGGGTTGTTTGATTTCTTTCAAAGAATTGTCATTATAGAACGCTTGTTGAAAACAATTGAGTGATTTTTCATATAGAGTATGGTACTAGAATGCAAAGTTTGATTAGGGTTTGGTGTGAATAGAAGTTCATTTTTACTAGGAATATTTATTTAAGTGTAGATTTGAATGTTGGGATTTGATTGTTGGGTTTGCTCATTAGACGATAAGATTTGCAAGTATTTCTTTCATAAATAATTAATAAGGAAACATTAAACTCTAACATATCCTGAATAGAGTAAGCGCAAGGCAATTCGTGCTTACGAACCTTGGGTTGACAATTAATATTAAGGGATTTAATCTGACAAATTAATCTCTCAATATTTTGGCGTTGTTGCCAGGGAAATTGCCATTTCTTATTCAGGTAATCAAGGTCAATTAAGTTTCAAGAACCTGCAGAACTGTGAAAGGGCAGAGAGAGTATAGTAAGACGCGAGTGAAGAGCCACGCATCCACTTTTGTGGGGTTGCTCCAAAGTTTGATCGACCACTGTTTGTTCTTGAATTTCTATTTCCTTCATCTTTATGCATAAGAGTACAAGTAGACCTAGGGACAAAAAAGGTAGATTTATTTCAAATTCTAAATTTCCTACAACTTTTGAATCAGACGATATACCTGTGTTAACTGCTGCTAATCGATATGTAGGTCTAAGACAAGAAGGAGGAAGTGTTTACGCCAATATCATTTTATATAGGGAATTATTTGATCAAGAAGGAAGGATCATTCAGGAAATTATCTTTAACAATCCAGTAGAAGAACTAGTGGAAGAACCAGACCTCGTGGATGAGTAGTCAACCAATATCTATCATGTTCCAACACCTCAGATCCACACCCTAATCAGCAAACCCTAGCAGGTACCTATTTTAGATATGGAGCATGCAAGGGGTGAAGGCAGACACAATGACAAGCACCAAGAGGAAGGAGAAGGCGCTAGAAGAAAAGTTAACCTACTTGGGGGAAACCAGGAAGAAGAAGAGGAAGAAGTTACTTTCGGGCTCCCTATCCTAGATGTAACTCGCAACATTAATATGAAGAACATTCTGATGGCATCTCTACCACTATTTTACATTAAGTCATCTGAAGATCCTGATGATTTCATTTTCGAGTTCGATATCTTATGTCATAGCTATAACTATTATGATGATGCACACAAACTCAGATTGTTTCTTGCCACATTAAAAGACGCAACCTTTAGGTGGTTCATGAGTCTAGGGAAACATAACATATACACATGGGGTGACATCAGGTCAACCTTCCTAAAAAAATTATCAAGACTTATGTAAAAGTAGGGACATCAGTGATATCCTTAGGATGTAGCAAACTAAAGATGAAAACCTATAGGAGTATCTTGAGAGGTTCCTATACAAATTTTATAAATCCCCTCGAAATACCCTAGATTTAAAAATCATCAGAACAATGTTCTTAAGAGGGCTAAGAGATGACTGTATAGAGACATTAAACTTGCTTATTGGTGGGGACATTTACAAGAAATCCTTTGCTGAAGTCATTGACCTTTGTCGCACCTACTCTAGGAGCCAAGCTAATGTAGGTAAAAAGCTTCATGAGCTTAGAGACAATTCTCGAGACTATGTGCATAAGAAAGCTGCAACCGCAGAGGCAAATGAACCCCGCATTAAAAGATATTGTTAAAGAAGAGCTTCAGAAACTTCTGGCCACAAATTTCATTTACCCCATTTCTGATAGCAAGTGGGTGTCACCTTTGGTAGTAGTCCCAAATAAGAATGGAAAATGGCAAATCTGTGTCAAATATAGATAATTAAATAAGGCCACACTGTGTGATTATTTTCCATTTCCTTTTATTGATCAAGTTCTCAACACACTCTCAAGTAAGAAATATTTTTCTTTTCTAGATGGTTATAGCGGATACAATCAAATACAAATAGCTAAAGAGGACCAAGAAAAGACCACCTTTACATGCCCACGGAGTACTTATCTGTATAAAGTCCTTCCCTTCGGTCTCTGCAACGCCCCTGCCACCTTCCAGAGAGCTGTGCTTGCTATCTTTCTGACCTAATCAATGACTGTGTGGAAGTCTATATGGACGACTTCACAGTCTATGGGGATGATTTCCCGAAAGCCTTGGAGAATCTAGAAAAGGTATTGATCCACTGTCAAGAAGCCGACCTAGCCCTTGCTAGTGATAAATGTAGGATGATGCAAACTAAGGGAATTGTTCTAGGCCACCATGTATCATTTGATGGAATTCAAGTCGATCTTGTTAAGAAATTTACTTCATAACATAAATAATTACTGAGAGGAATAAATATAAAAATAACCAGCAACAACCATAAACACATAAACACAAATGTTTATCTGGGAAAACCCCAAATCTCGGGAAAAACCCAACCTAATAAGATCTCATTAGCATTGGCCAAAACCTTGGCCAATCCGACCAAGTGAGCCTTCACCACTCACCTCCAGGTCTTGCATTACAATGAAGTCCTTCCAACCTTTTATAAGCTCCATTACATTTAATACCACGGCCAGAATACTATGGGTGCACAATACCATGTTCCCTAAAACCATCACTATTTAACCTGGTCAACTTTGACTCTATCCTGAGTCAAGTTTACCTAACAATTTCCCCCCTTAAACTTGACTTGGGGTTCCTTGACTAACTCCAGCCAAACCTGCTAAGTGAGACAATCGCGCTCACTCTAGCTCTTACCCCCCTCAAAGTTTTTACCTGTGGTATTGTTAACCCGACATCCCCCATATCACCTAGGTCTAACCCAGACTTTACGGTGATCACTGAGGGGTACACATGCCTTACCAGGTCTTATAGTAGTATGCCCATTTACATGCAATAATTTTGACTTCATTAATTTTTTTTTGTTTATTGCTGCTACGATTCTGATCCATCCTCTCTCAATTTGATTTGCTCAAAAATTTCTATCAAACCACTCCAACTGCGAGCCCAATGAGAACCTCATAGATTCCAACAATGGTGGCCTCACGTAGTAGAAAACGAACAATTTTCGAAGCCGCATGAACAATTTTCTTTTGCTGACCTTCTTTAAATAGCTGCATGAATCCCGAACAATTCATTAGCATGTTCCAAACTGGTAAATATCGCAAATGCACTGTGATCCTTGGCAGTTACGACACTATCTTCCACACATTCTCCTCGAGGTTCTTCCACGTACGATTGTTCCACCATTATTTTCCAAACCCAGATCTGTAAAAAAACTGCATTGATCTCATGAGGCACTATAAACCCCTGGCAACAAAGAATCCCTTTGAAGCCAAGATCTGGCTCTAATACCAATTGTTAATAAATTTACATAATGAAATTTCATTATCCTTGGCCAAAACCCTGGCCAATCCGACCAAGTGAGCCTTCACCGCTCACCTCCAGGTCTTGCATTACAGTGAAGTCCTTCCAGCCTTTTATAAGCTCCATTACATATAATACCATGAGCAAAATACTATGGGTGCACAATACCATGTGCCCCAAAACCATCACTGTTTAACCTGGTCAACTTTGACTCTATCCTGAGTCAAGTTTACCTAACAGATCTCGCAAAAATCGAGGTAATTTCACGTATCCCTATTTCGAGCTCACAAAAGGAGGTAAGAATTTTTCTAGGGCATGCAGGATATTATCAAATATTCATTGAAAATTTTAGTAGAATAGCAATACCATTATTTATATTGTTAACTAAGGATGATGACTTTGTATGGAATGTTGACTGTCAACAGGCTTTTCAGGTACTGAAGGAAAAATTGTCTACAGCTTTGGTGCTAAGAGGACCAAACTAGTCCTTTCCCTTTCACATTTGTACAGATGCTTCAGATACCGCACTAGGAGTAGTTTTGGGACAAAGGGAGGATAATTTTCCCTATGCCATTTACTTTGTTAGCAAAAATCTCTCTCCCGCTGAATTAAATTATACAGTCACTGAAAAATAGCTATTAGCACTTGTACATGCAATAGGGAAGTTTAGACATTATATTACTGGTTATGACACATTTGTCCATACAGATCATTCTACTGTTAGATTTTTAATGAATAAACCAATTACTAATGGTAGGATAACTAGATGGTTGTTGCTTTTACAAGAATTTAACATAACTATAATTGATAGGCCTGGAAGTAATAATTTGGAAGTTGAATTTTTATCGCGTTTAAATCTTATGTAGGGGAGCATGCCAATGCCAATGCTTGATGAATTCCCAGATGAAGATCTTTTTTCCATTTCTACCATTACTCCTTGGTTCGCTGATGTTGCCAATTATTTGGTATCAGGAAAACTTCCGTAGAACATGTCAACTCGGGAAAGGCATAACATAGTACAATGCAGTGCGAGTTACTCATGGATTGAGAGAGATTTATTCTATACAGGGCCAAACTTAATTATAAGGCAATGTGTGTGGGAAGACAAAATGCATGACATACTAAGCACCAGCCATAATGAGCCTTGTGGCGGCCATTTTGCCGATAAAAGGATGGCATACAAAGTTCTCCGCATCGGATACTATTGGCCTATGCTCTTCAAGGATGCCAAGAAGTTTGTTTTAAGTTATGACACTTGCCAAAGAATGGGGAGGCCACTGGCCTTCGATGAAATGCCCCTTCACCCGCAAATTGCTATCGAACCCTTTGAGAAGTGGGCATTGGACTTGGTAGGGCCCATCTCCCCAATGTCAAATAAGAAAAAATATATTCTGGTATGCACTAATTATGTCACCAAGTGGGTGGAGGCTAAGGCACTGCACGTTGCCACAGAAAAGGCAGTGGTGGAATTTTTGTTCGAGGACATCTTTACAAGATTTGGGGTCCCATGGGAAATTGTCACTAACCAAGGAACCCAATTTACATCAAATTTGGTCATAGCACTTACAGAACAATACCAAGGGAAGCACCACATATCGACTCCCTACCACCCCCAAGCTAATGGGTAAGTGGAGTCCACGAACAAGGTGTTGGAATCCATCCTCACAAAGACAATCTAACTGCATCACAGAGATTGGGTAGAAAAATTACTAGAGGCACTTTGGGCTTACCAAATCATGTTGAGGAATGTAACTGGGCATACTCCCTATGAGGTAGTCTCTGGTAAACAAGTTATTTTGCCCTTTGAATTTCAGGTAGAAACATTTAGAACAACTATTCAATTGGGCATGAATTTAAATGAGGCTCAAGAGCAAAGATTGATGCAATTGAACAAGCTAGATGAAATCCGACAAGATGCCTACCACCGAACTGCATTAGTACAAAACCAAAGAGCCCGATGGCACAATAAATTCATTAAGAAGAAATTCTTCTGTCCAGGCGACTGGGCCTTACTATATGATAGTAAGTTTAAGCACTTCAAGGGTAATTTTTCTACAAGATGGTTGGGACCATATGAGGTAATTGAAGTTTTTGATAATGGCTCAGTTCGCATCTGTACCATTGATAATAATAGGACTTCTTTTGTTGTAAATGGTCATCGAATTAAATTTTATCATAAGCCACTCTCACGTGATTAGTTTTTGCAGGAAATTCAAAAGGATCTAGGATTGGAGCTGATTCATGCAAAGGGCCAGCCCCTTGCAGGTTTAGTTGATTAATTTTTATCTATTTTATATGTGTGTTTCTGTGTGTGTGTGTAATAGTGGGTTGTCGTTTTTGTTATCCACAGGTGATCCTCCCACAACCCATGTAGAATAAAGGAGGAATTCACCTGGAGAAAGTTTATCCCTTTAACCAGGCCTGGTGGATTACATATGTAAAAGGAACTTGTGGAGTCTCCTTTGGAAGCCTTCAGACTCTCTAAATATGAAGCTCTCGAGCAATGGCTGATCCAGGCTCATAAATGAAATGGACCAACAATAGTCTAGGGATTCTTTGAGTACAAAATTGCTCTTCTCTGGGCTTAAGGAAATGATTACGGAAAGGAAACCTGCGCAGTTTACTTTGGGCAATTCAGACTCTCTAAATAAGAATGCCTCGAGCACTAACTACTTTAGGCATGTTAAAATAATAAGGTAGCAGTAGTATAGAGATCCTCTGGGCTGAGAATTATTCTTTTCTAGGCCCAAAGGAATAAATATGGAAAAGAACCCCCTTGGAGCTCTCTTTTTGGCCACTTCCAGCTCCCTCAAAATAAATGCCCCAGGCAGACACCATTCCAAGCCTGGTTAAAATCCATGGATGGTAAGCAGTTCTTTATCAAGATAACAAGCAATCTGGTCAATGATATGCAAGCTGGTGCTACCTAATTCTATCAAAATCTGGTGCTACCTAATTCTATTCAGATGACTGTGTTTTTGGCTGATCAAAATACTTCTATGTCATAAAGGCCACTGCGCTTTACTCTGTCCAAGAACCTGTCTCATATTGCACATACAGACTTGAGAGCTTGATTAAGGGAGGGTTCTACAATCCCTCAGCTATTGCCAAAGCACACACGAGATCACCTTGCAACATTCGTTCGTGTAAATCCAGGCTTGTCTGATATGCAGTCGAGGAATGCTCAGGACTATCAATTTTCTCAAAATTAAAGAACATGTTCATATAATCAGTATTTTATCCACCAAGGCATAGCATGTCAACCTTACATAATTTGGGCACCACGCACACAATCGCAGGGGGTGTTGTTCGAACACATGGAGCTCACACTCAATGACAAATCACTTAATTGGTTGAGGTATGTGCTTGTTTTTGCTTGAATTTTATTGATGACTAGTTAAGTGTTAATCATTTTGATGCATGCCTCGAGATCTATCATCTGATCATCATAATCATCCATTTCACATCTCGCCTGCCTAAGTCCCGATTTTATAAGCAAATATCCCTCCAGTATTACACAATCATCGTCGGCGATTCAACCTTATTGTGTCATAATAACCGCTCCCTGATTAATTGTCATTCCATAATATCCCCTATCATCATGGTGGTAACCCGCTGCCTCATCGCAGAGGAGCTCACACGCTCTCCCCAAAAACTGCATTCTGCACTCAACTACCCATGCTTCCCAACAAAGAAGGCAGAACAATGGCCACCATGGAACCAATCCCTGGTATCTGATTGCCATTATGGAACGGATCCCCTGTTCCAGTGGTAGTTCAATAGAGAACACTTGAAGACGGGGGCCGAGAATTAATCAGAGTCTGGTAGCAAAAATTGTAGTTGAACCATAGGCGCCTTGGGAGCCGACAGACATGAACCAACCTTCATTCAGTTCTTGCATAGCCTAGAGTACGATCAGTGTAAAGGAAGCCTGGAAGAAAAAGGTTGGATGCCTTTTCTCCAGAAGTTCCAAGGCTATAACGACCAAGTAGCGCTCACATTTGCTAAAAGGTTAGATGGTGAAAAGGCCAAAGTCGACAATCTGAGCTTTAAAATCACAGAGGAAACAATTAGTAAGGCCACAGGTCTACCAGCTGATGGTGAGAAATTCTTCAAAGGCGGCCAGTTGGAAATACCAAGTTGCACAGGGTTCTTAAAGCTAGCTTACAAGACAATTAGCTGGATAAAGGGGGTGCTTCGTAATTGCATAGAAGAGTGATGGTATCCACTCCTAACCATGTTATAGCATTTCATAACCTATGAGGGGAGGTTCGCTGTGGTCTTCCTCTATCACATCCAGCTCCTGGTTCACTTCACAGAGGGTAAGAATATCAATATCCCTCATTTCCTAAGGTTGAGCTTGTGCAAAATGGCTAAGGGAATATAGTCATAGGGCAAAAGGCCTGACATGACATTATATCACCATAGTTTGATCAAGATTTTGATTGTGGCTGAGCTGAGGCAATGGAGGCAGTCGTGGGAGGATTTCCTCATAGAAGCATTCCCTGGACAAGAGACACAAATGAAAGGCCGGCAGTGTAAAGTGGGTATAACCCTCAAAATTAAAGAAGCCACTCCCCCATCAAGGTCTGTATCTACCCCTACCCATTCTCCTACCCCTGTTTATGCACCCCCTCCTACGATTGTAAATTTTGTGAAGGACAACACACGAAACGTTCTGAAGGAGACACCCACAAGGCCATCACAAAAGAGGAAAGGTGATTAGGTAGAGCCCATCCAACCAGTCCAAAGCCCCTTGATACAGAGCAATGCTCAGGACTCCCCAGAGAAACCACCCTTCAATCCTAAAAGCATCACTCCGAAGACCCTCATTTCCCTGTAACACTCCCCCAATTGTTGTGGCCGAAACTTCGGCTCAAGGATGCCGCAAACCCATAGTATGGGCCACACCCTGCAAATCATGGTTAAAAGAACTAACTCGGTCCATGTCAATGTTTCGTCCTCCCACAATGACAGTCCCCTGCAGTCCCAATTTCCCATAAAATATGAGGTCACGGCCCCAATTAAGCTCCAAATCCCGGAGGATATCGCACGAGATATGGAGGCTTTCTCTCCGACTAAACCGACAACGGACGAGAATGCTGCAAAACCTACCTCACATCTGTTACTATCTAAGAATCATAAGGGAAAATCGCCAAGAGGGAGTGCTTCAAAGCAATCCAAAACACTGGCTAAGAGTCCTACACTGGATGCAGAGGAAAAATTGAAAATCAATCCTTGTGAAGTTGCAGAAGACAATTGCTAAATTGAGAGAGTATGCACACAAATATAAGGTTTTGTTTCAATTTGTGCAGGACATAAACCAACAAGTTCAAGATTCCATTATGAAGCTATATGCGCAGAATGATGCCTTGGTACACAAAAATAAGCACCTCCTACATTGGAAGGTAGCTCGGAACAAACCTGTGAAAAGATTGAACACTAAGGGACTAGCGTTCCTCATTAAGACTGTTGGTCTATGATAGCAGTCTCCTTCAGTTGCATAGTTCCTTTTTGTTGGATGCATGAGGACATACATCACGCTAAGTGTGGGAGGATGTTGATCCTCAGTTTTGTTCTTATTACTGTCGGATTTAATTCCCATTTTGCCCCTTTTTGTTACCATGGAACCCATTTCTCTACTAAATCACTATCCTAATCCTATCTCTGCTCTCCACTTGAGGTAATCCTTCTCATGGTTTCATTTAGCTAATTATTGGTAGATTTAAGTAAATAGAAGTGGCATATTCTCAAACTAACTTACTATTATTATCTAGTGTAGACTATTGGCAGAATGTGAAGGTTGATCCCCAGAAGGAGCAGTTGATGCATGAAGACCTTCTACTTTGGTACTCAAGGGCTATATGCAGATGGGCACTCAAATAAAGAAATGGATAACGTTGCAGCATGTTCTATAAGACAAGAGGGCGTAGCCACAAGTAGCACACATCATGATCTTGAGATCCTCACCCGATTTTCCTCAATTCCAGCATATACAAAATTGGGAATTGGTTACGAATGGATAGACCAATTCCAAATGCCTATTTGAACCAACGCACCTGAAAGGAGTAGTGCGGATTCACTCGTTATTTTTATTTTTTGTTTAATTGTTATTAAATGCCTATAAAGGTGATTGAATGTAATATGTTAGGGGTCATAGACCGTAGCACTATGGAATTGAACTTATGAAGTAATTTTGATGTATGATCAAACCAGTTTGAATACAATCATAATGCTATTGTTCTGAAGCGGTTTTCAAATGTGTTGATGGAATGAAGTTCATGTTTTAACTGTGTATCGAATCATTTAAGCTACTATAAGTTCTCCAACCCCAGGTGTGGTCGGGCCCACCCATCTCGGATTGTTTGTATTTTGAAACAACGATGACACTGTAACCCTAGATTTGCTTAATTCCCTTTTACAGTTCGGTCGTGTGAATTATTATTTGGTTGATGGATTGTTGGTTATGCTTACAACAGTCTTTTCCACTTTTATGAATCGCAATTGTATCTTGGTGTGATTTTGTGCCTTTCGAACCAGAGCCACCACATCAATTTATTTTCCCTCACCTGGAACACATTATATGGTCATTAATATATTGATTGGAATTGTCACCCATAGTGGATGTCAGAGACCCTAACTCTTTCATATAGCTCTATATGAAAATAATTTCAATTGAATTGAATAGGCTCTATCTATTTTCCTTAAATCAACCTTCGTTTCATTGAAAAGAATCAACTTAAATCAATCCCAATTGCAACATTACAGAGGCGTTGAAGATAAGCTGGCACTAGTTGGATCGTCCGAGAGACTTAATGAACTTAATTAAATTATCAAACTAGTAGTTTAAATACATGTATGTCTAAGTTGCACAAATGATTAATTGATTGTTTTATTGTGGATTGATACATCGTGAAACAGTATAAACATTCCAGGGACATTCCCAAAAGAATCATTCTATAGTTACCATTTATCTCCTCTGCTCATTCATTTGCTAATACTGGTGGTAAATTGAAATGACCATCCTCACTTCTGTGCAAAAGACAATCTCCTTTGAATGAATGACTCCTTTCTCATACGTTAGGGTGTTTACTCCATGAATAGATCATCATTCTGACTTACATCAGTGTTGTGATTTGTTTGATTGTTGCATAGAATTAGATATAGCCTTCAGGATTGATAGTTGGGAATTAAGTGAGATAAGTATAATAGTTGTTTTCATTTATTAGAATGTTGTAAGTGATCCATTGAATACAAAACATAAAGATAAAGCAAAACAGAGTAATTCTTCGAATTGGTGCTTGAACCTAACCTTGATTTGGACATAAACCCTTAAGTACAGTGTAACTGGTTGATTGAAGCATTGATAGGATAGATCACTTGTTGAATTAGTAGTTGGATTGTCATATATTAGTTATCATTATTTTCTCTTGTAACGAATGATTATGGCATCAATATTTTAATAAGCTGGGTGGTGATTATCATAGGGTTGTTTGATTGCTTTCAAAGAATTGTCATTATAGAATGCTTGTTGAAAACGATTGAATGATTTTTCATATAGAGTTTGGTACCAACATGCAAAGTTTGATTAGGGTTTGGTGTGAATAGAAGTTCATTTTTACTAGGAATATTTAGTTAAGTGTAGATTTGAATGTTGGGATTTGTGAAGATTTTAGGTAAGATTTGATTGTTGTGTTTTCTCATTAGATGATAATATTTGCAAGTATTTCTTTCATAAATCATTAATACGGAAAACATTGAACTTTGACATAACCTGAATGGAGGAAGCGTGAGGCAATTCGTGCTTATGAACCTCGGGTTGACAATTAACCTTAAGGGATTTAATCTGACAAATTAATCTCTCAACAATTGCTTCTTGATGACATCCTGGAACAAATTCCAAGTGGGTGAGGCTAAAAACAGTGAGGGTTCCCTCTCGTCCTTATGCTCACAGTAGGTTTCCCATTAGTCCTTGACGTGGGGGGTAACTTTGAGAAGTGCAAAAGTGATATTTCCCACGATAGAATAATCATGAACATAAAAATATTCGTCTAGCAGATTTAACCATTTATCTACGACATCCACATCTATCTGACCCTCAAATATGGGAATTTCAAAATTAACTTGTACCTTAAAGGGTGTGGCACTTCTAGAGTAGCTACTAGAAGTAGATGTGCCACCCCTGGGTATCCGTTGAAGGATCTGGGCAGAGTTGTCCATCATCGTGTTCCTTTGTCTCTCGAGGGCTTCTTCGAGCAAGATTTTGAGAGGATCTCTTGCCCCCCGTATTTCTTTTCATATGCAATGGGAGGCTGTCGGGATTTGTGAGGCTATTCTTGCAAAGTCTCGACCAATTCAAGCCCTAACTCCTTATATCTCGACCTCGTTGGCGACATGCAAAGAAAAACAGAGAAAGAGTAGACCGCTCTGATACCACTGATCCAGATTTAAACAAGAATGCAACAAATTACTATATAACCATAAATACAAAGGTGCAACAGAAATAAAAGTTCATTTAATTAATATCAAATACTAAAATATGCTTACAAATAGAATGGAAATAAGACTAGCTCGGGCATTGGTAGGTTATCTATGAGAAGAGATGTGGCAGCTACATGCCTCTAAACTGTGTTACAATGAGGCTGAAAGGCCAATTTAATATTGAGAAACAATGGAAAACCCTAAACATCCAAAAACCTAACCCTAGGAGATGAAGCGCCAAACTATGGGCCCTGTTTGGGTAAATTGGTACATCAACTTCCAGAGGTTGTAACTTTGGCATACGATCTCCATTTGACACACACAATACCTTGTTAAAAATATCGATCTGAGGAATACAAATTTTGAATGACCAGCATCGGTCGAGGACCCATGTTGGTCCCAACTTTCCCCAAAAAATGTTGTTTAGGGCCTCAAAATGGCTCTGGAAGTTCAGGACCCAAAAAACTGCTAAAAATAGTAAATTATGCTACAATTAAGGAAACTAAAAGAATCAAATGGTGGGGGTCGAAGTGGAATAGGAAGGTGGCCACCAATATCCACCTGGATCATGTTCTCCCCTTGAGCTCTCCCAACTCCCAAACAATGGTGACAATGGAGGTTTTTTCCTTACAACTTAGTCAATGGCAATCAAGGTCTCACTTGATCCAGCTTGACGTATATCTATGACACAGTTTGAGCCTTCCACTGGTCCTTGCGAGCTTAGGAACCTAGCTCTTGGGAAGCACATCACATCAACCCCTTTCTTTGTTTCTCCTGCTAAATTTTTCAAAAAGAAGAAAATACCAACCCCCTCCTCTTCCCCGAATTCCTTTTTTTAAAGGGAATCCCTTGGTATAAGGAGTATTGTTTCCTCCAACTGTCTTGGGAGTTAGGAACTCTTGTGGTCCTCCATGAGTTTTCCTTTGCTCAGATAACACACAATCTTCTAAATCCTAACCATTGGCTTTAAATAAGAATTAAAAAGTCTTTCCTAACTCAATTAGGTCTTTAACTAACCAAACAACCTATCAACTTCCATAAAAGGTAATTACTTAACAATTAAACATGTTTGTAAAAGATAAAAATAAAACCAAAGTAAATGGGAATGTTACAAAATATATATATATATATATATAATTAATTAATTTTTATTTTGAAAGCTATTTTCAATTTAATGTTTAAATCATTTTTTTTTAACTATTTATCATAATTTTTAGTCTCAATTATTTTTCACAATCTATTTTTAAAAATATTCATTTATATAATATAAAAGTATAAATAAAAATTAAATATAACAAAAATTCAATACCTTCATCGTGAAGAAGTCAAACAACAATCCAAGAAACAATCAATTGGACATAACTCGGTTTCTTAATGAGCTAAGGTCCATTTGCCAGCTAGTTTAAACGTTAATTGTCAAAGGAATAGAAACAATCAAATTAGACATAACTCGGTTTCATAACGAGCTAAGTTCTTTTTGTTAAACATAAATTGTCAAAAGCATGAGTGATATGGAAAATGTTCCTTATCTCCAATTATATGGTTTAAGTTTCTATAAATAGTTATTAGAAATAGTTGTAAGTTAACTTATTTATGAAATAATTGTTTTATTAGGTAATTATTTTACCTAATAAAATAATGATAACCAATTTATTAAGGGAAAATATAAATATTATAAAAAAAAAAAAAATCTATTTCATATTCACCTATACAACATAAATTCAAAACTATTTTCTTTCATAATTATTTATTATCATTTTTATTATATTTTTTCCACTATTTATCTTTACGAATATATATTAATAAAAAGTAAAAATATAAATGAAAAATAGATGTAACAAAATATCAATACTTTAACCATGAAAAAGTCCAACGAAAACCCAATTCTAACAATCAAATTGGGAAGAAAGATACTAGGGCAGAGGAATTGCGAGGACGGTCAAAAGTGGTTGAAATCTGAGTAAAAAAAATTCAAAAAATCTTGTAGTAGACCTCTTTGAATCATGTTTTTGATGGCGGAAATAAATTGAGCATCATCAAATGACAAACGTTACCTAGATTTACAAAAATCTATTTTTATCAAAATCTTACCATAATTTCTATGATTTTCCTAGCAAAAAAACAATCTATTAGACTACTGCTCAAATTGAGCATAGAACCTCTCAATGAGTTAAGCCCCCCTTTCCAACTAATTTAAATATAAATTAAATACGTTAATTATTTGTTAAAAGTTTCATTTTAATTTAAAGGTTGCGTTATTATTTTTTGGGTTTGACATTAATAATGTTAATTATATAAATATATTTCCTATGTATTTATATATATATATATATATTATATATATATATATATATTAATATTATTTTTTTAATTTTCATTTAAATTTAAAGGTTACATTATTATTTTTTGGGTTTGATATCAATAATGTTAATTATATAAATATCGTTTTAGATCTAAGACTTTTGTGATCCATATTGTAGATATAAGTCTTTTGGATTAATTACATTTTTAGGATTTGGTTGACGTTTCCAACCAACTAATGTGGTTCATCCTCAGGACAAAATCTTAACGATGTGATTAGTCCCAAAGACTTATATCTATATAAATAACTTTCAAATATATTAATATACATTATTAATTTTGAAGGTGAGAATTATAATTTTTGTTTTTTTATTGATTAAAATGGTTAACGTTAGTTTTATATTTTTAAATAATTCAAGTCTGAAGGTTTTTTCTTAAGGAATTGTCTTTACATCAATTTTTCAAACTTTCTGGTGCTCAATCTGGTGGAAAATTTTGAGGTGAAAT
Source organism: Pinus taeda (assembly GCA_000404065.3). Taxonomy (NCBI): domain Eukaryota; kingdom Viridiplantae; phylum Streptophyta; class Pinopsida; order Pinales; family Pinaceae; genus Pinus; species Pinus taeda. The sequence goes on along the minus strand of APFE031033361.1, from coordinate 12,049 downwards.
CTTGATTTGTGTTATTTAATTAGTTTTTTTTACTGTATATATGGATTAAGCGTCGTGAAAACTCCTAGGCCACTTCGATTGTGCGAGGGTTACCCATCAAATTTCAAAAAAATAGTGTCGGATTTTAGAGAAAGTAGACTAGAAAGACCCACTGAAAAAGTTTCCAGAAAATCTTACTAAAGACAACTCTTTTTTTCAATGGAGTTTTTTTTATTTCACTACATTAAATATTATGAATAAATATCATGGGTGAATAAACTTTAATCTATAAACTTATCATAAAATTAATCACTCTTCTCTTAATTACTTTATTATTAAATTACAATAAAAAATTATATTTTTAAATAATTTTAATGTAATTTTATGTTTTTAAATTATCTAAGTTTGAATGTTTATTACACAACTTTAAATTCATCACATCAAATACCATGGGCCTGTAAACTTGAAATCATCATGTATAAATATCATGGGCCAATATGATAAGCCTATAAACTTTAAACCATCAATTGTAAATCCGTCAATGACTAAATCATGGTTATGTTAATAAATTTACCATCAAGTAAAGACAATAACATGATTAGTTCTAACTAACAAGAATTATTGCTCCCTCTCCACGTCAATATGTTAGAGATATTGTAATGTTTAACATTTTGACTAAGTCAAAATAAAAGAAAATTAAAAAATAAAATAAAAAAGATAATATCCTCCAACGCATGGTATTTTTAACCCACGGTTTTTTCCCGTTGTATTCTTCTCTAATGTGACCTATTTAAAGAAAAAAATTAAACCAACATAGATCCATCATAGCTCTTGGATCTACCAAGTGCCGATAGGAATCAAATCTCTTTTTACTCTAAAAGAGGTTTGCAGTACAAAAAAGAGATTTGATCGCTCTCGACACTTGGTATATGAAGTAAAAAGGGGATATTATATATGTTCCAACATAGATCCATCATAGCTCTTGGATCTACCAAGTGCAGATAGGAATCAAATCTCTTTTTACTCTAAAAGAGGTTTGCACTTCAAGAAAGAGATTTGATCGCTCTCGACACTTGGTATATGAAGTAAAAAGGGGATATTATATATGTTGCCATCAAATTAAGATGGATCTAGGCCGATATATGAAGTAAAAAAGGGATATTATATATGTTTCCATCAAATTAAAATGGATCTAGGCTGGTATATGAAGTAAAAATGGATATATATATGTTGCCATCAAATTAAGATGGATCTAGTCTTGTATATGAAGTAAAAAGAGGACATTGAAGTAATTTCTATGAGGTTTAAAAACTTGTTTCATGTCACAATTTAGAACTTGATATTCCCCCATAGGAGATGTATTCCTAGATTCTTGTGGCATGCCTCTAAATCTATGTTTTAAAGATAGTTTCTAACTTATAGGATTAAAGGTTTGCTTCAAGTCTAAATGAATCTCGGCAGATGTTTACATGTAATACAGGATTGTTTACATGTAATACAAGATTGTGAATGCATCCGGTTAACATAAACAAGTTACATGTATATATATGTTAATTTGGTTTGGGTGCACATTGGATGGACATGTATATATATGTTAATGTGTTGTAAGTAGCTTGATGCAATTCAACGTAAGAGTTTCATACTGTCATTGGAATGACACTAATTTTAAAAATAGTGTAACAAAGATATGTGGATTAGGTTTAGTTTTTATTACCGCGAGAGGCCCTGTCTATTCCAGTATGGTATAGATGTTGTAATGTCGTGTCTTGTCTTGTTTAACACTTTTGACTGGAAAAAAATAAAAATAAAATTACATACAAATAAAAATAAAATAAAATTAATGATTAGAGTAAAATAGTTTATTTATGAATGACAGTTTTTGAATTCTAGATTTTGAATATAATATTTTTATTTTAAAATATAATATAACATTTTTTTTTATTATTTTTAATAAACTTACTCATTTTTTCTTCTGCTATTGTCATGTCCTATAAACAATACAAATAAAAATATTGATAAGTTAAATAAAATAAAAATATATTTTTGAGTAATTGTATTCAACCATGGTTTTTACGATAGTATTCTTAACCCGTGGTATTTTTCCCTAATGTAAGTTATTTAAAAGCACATTTTTTTTGTTTCTCCAAATCAAAGGATTTGACTCGGACTTTGAGTGGTATCTATCTATTGTATCCCCGCACATTATAATAGTCATTTCCTACTGATGCTCCATGGTTAAACCATGAATCAAAACAATAATGAGATTCAGAGTCATAGTTATAATGATCGTTCTTGAGCATGTTCCATGGTTAAACATTGAAGCCAAACGATAATCAAAATCAAAACAATAAAAGGTGAAAACTCCATATATCTTTTTCTGTTCACTTGATTTACCCATAATTTTGCTTAAATTTAGCATTTAAATTTCTTTGTTGTAGAGCAATAACAAATAACAATTATTTTCACCCATTAACAAATGAGCTATGATAAGCTCTACCATCTTTTTGAAAAAGGAGAAATTAAAGTTGTAATAAATTAATTTAAAATATAAATATTAGTTATTTGTATTTTATTAATTAAAAATTAATATTTACCACCTTAGATCCATCTTAACTCAAGATCTAGGGCTAAAGGGGTTTGTATAAAATATAAATACAAGTAGTAATTTGTATTTTATTAATTAAAAATTAATACTTACCAACTAGATCCATCTTAACTCAAGATCTACCAAGGGCTGAAAGGTTTCATATATCTTGAGGTGCAAATTTATTAGTGAAAAGATATTTGATCCCTCTTGCACTTGGTAGACCGGAAATTAAGATGGATCTAGGGTGGTAATTAAATTAAATCAGATCTTGTTTATGTGTAAAATCTATCACGTTGTAATGTTTAAGAATATGTGTTTTCTGTTGAAAAGTCATAGGCTTCAATTTACAAAAAATTTACAAAAAACCAAATAAGGCACTCAAGATCTACAGTGAATTACTCACCTCTTGAATAACAGGGAGCCAATTTGGCACAAATGAAAATCTCACCTCTTGAATAACAGGGATCCAATTTGGCACAAATGAAAATCATCATCCCTTACGATTCCTCGGGCAGACAACTCCTCAACCTTACAATTCATTATAAAATATTTTATTAAAAATATTTAATATTTAATTTAATATTTTTCTGATTTACCACTGCCCTTCATTCTAATTAGAACGTAGGAAAATATTAAATTAAATTTGAATTTTTTTAATAAATATTTTATTTGAATTCATAAAGCTAGGGAGAGGTCTAGGAATTGCAATGTTGTTGGAGGTAATTTAAGCGAATCAGATTGCAGTCATGAGGCAAATTGAATGGGAAGCGCCAAGAACAGTGATGATGGTCATTGGAAGCTGAAGAATCCGCCGTAGATCTTGTTTTCTTGTAAACTTGCAAAAATTCTAGGTTCTCGTCTGGTAACACCCATCGCTACAAAGATTTTAATATCAGCTTGATAAATTCTCCTTAATTCACCCATTTTGGTACCATAATGGCACTAGGGTTTCTAATCTCTTCAAAATTTGCCAGAACCTTTTTTACTAAAACCCCATCAATTATTTGCTTCTCACACTCTTGCCTAATAAGTGTCATCAAGGAATTCTTCACTTTAATCCGCATTTCATGATCATAGAGCATGTCATGGAACAACAAGAGTCCAATTTGTGTGAGTGTGGGCAGGGAGTGCATTGGAATGAAGGTGGTTTCTAAATGCTGAAATAACTTTTTCATGTACCGAACCATTACTTTGTAAATTTCCCATTGTCTAACAAGTTCTCTCAACATTAACTCATTACTCTGAACTTCGTTTAAAGCTGGTAAGACTACAGAAGAGATGTACTCTTTGATTGAATCCCTGTATTTGTCATACACTTCTTCAGGGGGTCTATGCATGTTGTAGATAGAAGTATAAAGCGAAATGCACTCCTCTACAGACAACACATCGCTCAGAACTCCCTCCTCCAACCTGCTTCTTAACATTAAGATACCATCGTAAGGAGGATGGGCTACTGTTTACGATGGTATCTTAATGTTAAGAAGCAGATTGGAAGAGGGAGCTCTGAGCAATTTGTTATTTGTAAATGAGTGAATTTCGCTATATACTACTATCTATGACATGCATAGACCCCATGAAGAAGTGTATGACAAATACAGGGATTCAATCAAAGAGTACATTGCTTCTGTAGTTTTACCAACTTTCAACAAAGTTCAGAATAATGAGTTAATGTTGAGATAACTTGTTAGAAGATGGGAAATTTACAAAGTGATGGTCTGGTACATGAAAAAGTTTTTTCACCATAAGGAAACCACCTTCATTCCAATACTCTGCCTGCCCACACTCACACAAGTTGGACCCCTGTTATTCCATGACATGCTCTATGATCATGAAATGTGGATTAAAATGAAGAATTCCCTGATGGCACTTATTAGGCCAGAGGGTGAAAGGCAAATAATTGATGGGGCTTTAGTAAAAAATGTTCAGGCAATTTTTGAAGAGATTAGAAACCATGGTGCCATTTTGGATTTCTACGCAGATGAAGCCAATTTTCTATTAAGATTTGCAATATGTTTCTTCTTCTCTCCTTTTCGAAGATGCCATTCATAAATTGTAGTAAAATCACAAAGCTCAAAGTTTTGAATGGCATGGCCGATTCCAAGAACTTTGATTTTATCGCATAGTATCAACAATGACAATTTATCGCATAGTATCAACCCTAGACAATTTATCGCATAGTATCAACCCTGGACAATTTAAAATTTATAATTTTATGGAACGGGAGAACTTAATAAGTTATGCAATTACGTTTTGCTGGTTTCGAAATAAATCCAAGTTCCTTGTCTCTCTCAGTGCTGTGGTATCGTGATCTTTTCGACTCGAGAAATGGAAATGGAAAAGGAAAAGGATGGGCTACGTTAAGAAGCAGGTGATTCGGATCCTCGGTAATCCGAGCAAACAGTTGCCCATTGTTTGAAATGTGACGACAGAGTTGCCCATTATTTGCACCCGAGCAGCCAACAAAAGCTTTCCCGTTACCAGATTCGACTCCTAGAAAGTGAACATTCAGGCTGCCTTGGACTGGTTAGGGAATATCGGAAAGAGGATACCTAAGCTAGCTTAACAAATATTGTGCCTCTCGTTACCGACCTTCCACTCGTATCGCACGTTGTAACCACCTTCACCATCTTTAGAAACAGGTTCCTAAATTCCGACGGATGAAGAGCTATAAAGAGGTGTCAAAGACGCTGTCCACAGATATGCACTCCTCTAAATCTATTGCTTCCGCTACCAGAAAGGCAGAAAGAAGCGAGTGAACTGGTGACGATGGGCTTTGAGTCGGGTGGACGACGCGGCCTGATGGCATTGTTACTGACATTGTTGCTTGCCATATTCCTGGCTCCTCTAACAACTACTACCCAGACATCGCCCTCTCCACCTCCACCATTCCCACCTTTGACGGGCCTATTTCGCTTCCTATCTCCTCCACCACCATCCCCACCTCTGATGGCCCATTTCGCTTCCTATCTCCTCCACCACCATCCCCACCCCCTCGCACCCTCGGGTATCTCTCTTCTCAGCCACCACCATCCTCTCCACCTCCACCGTTCCCACCTCTGACGGGCCCATTTCGCTTCCTATCTTCTCCACCACCATCCCCGTCTCTGACGGGCCCATTTCGCTACCTATCTCCTCCACCACCATCCCCGCCTCTCAGCTGCCAATTTCGCACCCTATCTCCTCCACCACCATCCCCACATCTCAGAGGCCCATTTCGCTACCTATCTCCTCCACCACCATCCCCACCTCCCCTCCTCGCCTAAACCACCATAAATCTATATTGCAAAGATGTAAAAGTCCCTCATGCAGAATCCAAATATTGTAGGCGGAGCCGCGCTATTCAACTGTGGTTAGACAAAAATTGAGATATGTCATAAATAAAGTGTTCACCTTGTTGTATGAAGTCTGTAATCTCCATGGCCAAGTCTGCAATAAGCATGGAGATTTATAAGTTTAGTATGAGACTAAGCTGTCCATATATAAATGTTTGTTTATATGTTTCCCAATATAGCGTCCACCCTATCAAATTTTGAAGTATGTAATCTCCATGACCTAGTCTGCAATAAGCATGGGGATTTATAAGCATCTTCTGAAACCAAATTGTCCATATTTATGTCTTTGTTTATATGTATCCAAATATATATATCTAAAAATAAAGAGGTTATTTTTGCAATTTACAAATTAGCTGTATTGATTTATAAAGTGCAACATTTTACTGATTTGCATGTGCATGGCCGTGATATGTTTGCCTTGAACTCTCAAGAATGTGCAGGCTGTTTTGCAGAATACCTAATGGCTTGGACCCAATTGCAAATACTTTTAAAGACTTTGTAATTAGTGAAGGAACTTCACTGATGAAACTGGCAGAAGATGCTGTAGAGAAAAATGATTTGTGATAAGTATGTGAAATATGTTGCAGATGCCTTTCAGCACAGTTTTTTATCAAGCTTTAACAGAAGCATTTGTGATATTCTGTAATAAAGAAGTTGCAGGATACACACAAGTCCCCAAATGTTAGCCATATTTTGTGATGATTTACTTAAAAATGGTGGGATTGAAAATTTAAGAGATGATGATATTGATGGTACCACAGGAAAAAATTAGCCAATAGACTTATGTTGGAGAAAACTACAGATCTTAACCATGAGTTGAGCATTCTGCCACAGCTGAAGCAGCATTGTAGTGGGCAGATGACATCAAAGATGGAAGGCATGGTTGCAGATATGAAAAGAGCAAAGGAAAGCCAAAGTAGATTTATGGCATATCTTACTGATAACCCAAATATCTATCTTGGAATGGACTTGACTGTTACAATGTTGACTACTAGATTTTGGCCAAGTTACAAGTACTCTGACATAATCTACCTTGGGAGATGGCTAAATGTGTTGAGGTGTTCAGAGAAACATCGTCAGCTTGCGTGGATTTATTCCTTGGGGACCTGTGATATAATGGGCATGTTTGATCTACGACCAATAAAGATGTTAGTAACAACTTATCAGGCAGCTTTATTATTACTCTTCAATGACTCAGAAAAGTTGAGTTATTCAGATATCAAATCTAAATTGAATTTGACAAATGAAGAGGTAGTTAGATTGCTACATTCATTTGCGTGTGGAAAGTACAAATTTCTTGTCAAACAGCCAGATACAATAACAGTAGTTACAGATGACAGTTTTGAAATCAATCCTAGTTTTAAGAGTAAAAAGATGGAGATTAAGATTCCATTCCCACAGGTGGATGAGAAGAACAGAAACATTGAATTTGACAAGATGGATCAGTGTTTTGCAATTGATGCCTTAATTGTTCCCTTTATGAAGAGTAGAAAAAAGTTTTTTATTACATTATAATTGATATTAATTTTTTTATAATATAGTTGTTATTTATGTGTATGTAAACATTTTAATTTATAAAATTTTAAAACATGATTAAGGATTTTGATTAAAATGATTAATTGTGATCCTTGTATTAATGACCATGATTGACACAACCATTAGAATGAATATGATCTCCAAAATATGAAAAAATATTAATGTTGTACATTATCCTTGTTACCACACACTCTAGTAGTCCCCAAGGATGGAAATGTTATAGGAGAAAGAGCTAGACTAAGTGATAACAAAAGGACAATGGCCCAGTGTCTCCTCAACCAATGTCCCCTTCTCTTTATGTACTTTCACGGATGGGAAGAGTCTTGATATAATGATAATCACCTTTTGAAAGATATTGTAAGGTTTACGGTGCTAGGTGATAACTTAGGACCTCTTGAGGGAAGTTCTACCAATTCACTCTCTAAGGAATTTCACTCTATGCCCTAGCCTAGCTCATCCAAGAAAATGAATTGAAATTTAGAAGAAGAAAGTATGGGGAGAGAAGAGTTTTTATCACCAAAGGCTTGGACGAGTGCCTTGTCCTTTGGGCATATGGAGACTTATATGTTTTATATTATCCAAAATTTTCCTTAAGGATGTCAAGAATTGATGGCCTAGCTACCAACCCTCAACATTTACCCACTCAAGAATTATGGAGTTTCATGAAGGAAAAACAAGTTTTCATCCACTAGGAACATTCATCATTTGCCATACAATGAATAACATATGAAATTGTCAACCAAATAGCCTTCAAAATTATCTTCAATAAATTAGGGCACAATTACATTAATCTAGTCGCAAAAATTCCATACATTAAACATATTTTAAGACAAATTTTTCAATACAAAGCACTTACAAGATGACAATATGATATATCCATCCATAATACAAGATATAGCTCCAACTAAGATCAATATTTCAGCTCCAAATATGGAAATGCATCCAAGAACATACAATAGCCAAAGAAAAGGTGTGGATGTGCCAAGAACGCCAAAATTCCCAAGTGTGATTATAATCCAATAGAAATTAACTTGAATTGTATTTATATGTGACCTAGTAGGTAAACTTATTAGCCTAAGCCCCCTAACATTATAAAAATGGGCAAAATATAAGCCTTGATCACAAGTCGACTAAGTAACTTTTACAAATTATGAATTAGCCTTCTAAATGCTAGCCAAATTGATGATGTAATGTTGATGTAGGGTCATTGGAGGGTCATGTTGAGTCCTCTTGGTGCCAAAATGTGTGGGAGGGCTCCATAAACCATGAACTAGGGGATAGCCGTGTTACCCACCATGAATAGGTGACCCCTATGGGAGAATTTTTCTTCTAGATTTGCCTTCAACTCACAACCAATAGCCCCTTGTAGCCACCTGATAGCTTGATGTTCTACAATTCTTCTCCACATGAGCTAGCCATTGGGTACCGTCGCTCATCTGTCATGATCATATCTTTGAAGATGGGCCTTCTGAGCCCGAAGGTATGATTTTTCATTTTGCAATTGGGTGTTTATGCTTGTTTTTCATGGGCACACTTGGGCATGTATTAGTGGGGGGATTTGGTGGAAATATAGAGGCTTGGACTATACTCTTGTTTCCTTATCTCAGATTTGGGGGGATAATATTGTGTCCTAGTCCCATGGGATCTGCTTTATTGGATACTAGCTTTATGAGTGGTACTACATGGGAAATCTCAACTTTGGTTGTGTGGTCCCGCTTCTTGAAACCATATATCTCACTCCCCTGTGCTTATTACAAGCACATTTTACATTTTCCCCATCTGGATCCACATTTGTCCAATGGTTCCACAAGGTATTAGCCTCCCCTCCCCCTTTCCCACACCTTGGGTTAGGCCTAGAACAATGCCTTGGAGGTTACTGCAAGTAAAAAGAAAGATAAAAGCATAATTTGGCCACATACAACAAGAAATGTACCATAAAATGTGAAATATGATAAAGATATTAGAATTGAGTGTGTGGGCAAGAGTTAGGCATGGGCTTACCCATTATCACTATGGCCATCACCCTGGTTCCTAGGGCTCCTATCAGCTCCCCTTGCATGACTAAGGAACCCATGATTGTCCCAACCCTTGGTGGGCGATGAACTACCCCACTTTAAGGGGGAAATCAATGTTATATCTTACACATCATGCTCTCACTCCCTTGAGCCTTGAGTAGTAAAATAAAGGAAAACCAATAAAAGGACAAAGGACAAATTAAGAAGGGTGGAAAAACAAAGGAAATGGTAACTCATGTACCGCAATTTATCCCTCCTACATTTATACACCTAAGGTATGGGCCTCCTTCATCATTGTTACCCTTGTAACATGGCATGTGGATTGGAGCCTTCCCCTTTCCTTGCCCACTTTCTTCCATCATTATTTTACATGATGCCTGCCATTTAATGGATGTACCATGGACCTGTCACTCCCGTAGAGGCTGAAACCACTTAATAGGGTCCTTCATTAACTTCTTTTCCCAAGCAAAGAAACATCCGGGCATGCCTCAAGACCCCATATGGAAGGGAATTCCACCATGAAGTGTCCACTTCTTCCCTAGATTAGAAAGCTTATTTACTCAATTGCGCTAATGAATTATTGTATTGGAAGGTGACGAGATGCATTGGATCTTCTATAGGATTGTAGGTGGGTCATCTTGGACTTGGATTCCTTATATAAGATCCAAGCCTCGAGAGCATAATGGCACTTTTAGGGTGAGAGTCAAGAGCCATGGGAATTCAACCATGTAGAACATTGATTGCTACACCATGGGCCTCTTCAACACCACTACATTGCTTGCTCATGCGAGAGTTGTACAAATATGATTATGTGCTTGGACCACGTTGCTCAACTAGCTACACATTGCACCTAACACTTGGCAGTTAATCCAAGGCCCAAAGGAGGTTTGTCTCTCCCGGGGAGACATGGGAGGGCATGTGTCATTTTCTAGCTTTCATTGATGGAGCATCGACATGACCTTGATCCATTTGGAGACCCATGAGACCCATTTCAAGCCCACAAAGCCCAAATTGGTGTTTGGAGATATTTTGCAGCATTTAGAGGGCATCCCCCTCTTATCCATTATTTTTAATGCCCTCACTCTCATCCCCAACACATGAGACCTCAATGCTAGTGTTGGAGAGCACTTCACATTAATTGCATGGTATTAAAGAGAAACAAAATAATAATAATATTAAAGCTATCTTAGTTGGCCTGTAACTGAGGGTTTGTTACCTTGTTTTAACACTTTAAGGTCTTCCTCATTAGAAATTTGAACTTATGAGTCTTGTATAAATATGAGAGGCTCATTCTCATTTGAGATCATCACACTTTGGGATTTTCGGCTAGCCACATTAGAGATTTTCAGCCTATAATTTTGTGGAGTGATTTGGATGAATCTAATGAATTTTGACAATTGAAAAACATCATTTTCTCTCTTGGAGCTTCTCTTTGGAAATTTTATGGATGGATATATTCTTCACTATCTTGTAAGTGTTATTTAATGCTATAATTTTGATCTAATGAATGTCTAATGCATAGAATATTGGGTATGATTTTTAATGTGCCTTAATTTTAGAACATTGAAGCTATTGGAAATTTTGCATGTGTTACTGATGGATAATGAATGAATGAATGTTTCTAGAGGTTTTTTTGCATATTGTATACTTGAAACTCCATTTATTCTTGCCAACGAAGAATAAATCCCCAGGGTAGTTGTGAAGTTGCCTCCATTGGTGCTAGTGGATCTACCCTTAGGTTTCTTTGAAGAGTGAAGTTCTCAAATCAAGATTATTCCTTACTCCAATCCTCCCAATTTTTAGGCAGTGGTCTTAGATTCTTGGTGATCACACATATTTGAGAAATCATTCTTATATCACCTTATTTCCACTCCTTTTCTTCATCCCTTTAAGGCTAAGGAAGCCTCTATAGGGCTTCGTGTGAAATTCTCTAGAGGAGTGTGTTTTGAATTTTGATTGGATATACCTTTCCCTTAGTGTCTCCTCTAGGCATCTGCACTAGCTATAACACCAAGTGGGAACCTTAGGAGTCATCCTTCAACTTGGGGATTCTTTGAAGGTTCATACTTTAGTACTTATTAAAGTATACCATTCACAACCTTTTCTCTTGCCTACCTTGATCTTGGATGAACTCTTATCTCTTTAAATATTTCAACCCTAGCTCTCGTGTCATATTTATTCCAAGGGGTTTTTCATGGAAAGTCATACTAGTGTCTCCCAAATCTTTTATATTTTTTGAACCTTTCCATTTAATGGGCCATCCTTGCCTCACTTTGAAACTTATTATAGATACATCAATCACAAGTAAGGGAAACTGACACTCCTTATTGAAAAGTGTAACTAGATTAGATCGTCATAATGACATGTAATTATGATTTTACGTAAAGAGATGTAAATAAGAAAAATGTAATTATTATGTTGACTTGCTTCATGGGATTCATGAGCAAGGGATTTTCTTTTGTTGAGTCAAGACTCCCATTGAGAGTCTTTAGGGTTTATTCATCTAGACATAAAAAAGTTATTGCCATGTAAACGAAGTCATGTTACACTTTGTAATAGGTCAATATTGTTTATGTAAAGTGTCCTCCAAGAACTTGTCA
>APFE031033354.1:107034-122309 GCA_000404065.3 Pinus taeda | reverse complement strand
AAGCTCACATCTATTGAAGGAAAAGAATTTGAGGATGCAACAAAGTATAGACAGCTTGTAGGAAGTCTCAACTACCTAACTACTACCAAACCAGACATTTCATTTTCTATTGGAATCCTCTCCAGGTTTATGCAAAAGCCTTGCGAGGGACATTGGTCTACTGCAAAAAGAGTTCTAAGGTACTTGAAGGGAACTCAAGATTTTGGAACCAAGTATACACAGGTGGACAACTTCATCTTGATTGGATACTCTGATTCAGACTTCGATGGAGACAAAGTAACTGGGGTATCTACTTCAGGATATGCTATGAGTCTTGGATCAGGAGTTGTCTCCTGGAGATCACACAAACAATCAGATGCAGCAGATTCCACAACAGAAGCAGAATATGTGGCAGCAACTTAGGCAACAAAAGAAATTGTGTGGCTCAAGAAAATTCTTGAATATTTGCAAGTAAAACAAGTACAATCAACTCCAGTCATGATTGATAATACCTCTGCAATAAAGTTGGCCAAGAAACCAAAGTTCCATGATCGAACGAAGCACATCAATACTAAATATCATCTTATTCGACATCATGTTGAGGCCAAAACAATCCATCTCTGTCATTGTTCCACAAATGAGTAAATTGCAGACATCTTCACCAAAGTGCTTGGAAGAGAAAAGTTTGAACGATTCAGAATGATGCTTGGACTTACCAACATCCCTTTAGATTAAGGAGGGGAACGTTGACACCTAATCCTTGTGATTGGGTGAATATATGTAAATACATAAATAAGTAATATGAACAGTCATCGGGAGATGAACTGGACAGTCTGTCCCTCATGTATATAATGAAGAACTACCTGATGGAATAATACATACGAATCATTTTTTCCTTGAGGATTTACTGCTTGGCCTGACAAACACTATAACAAAAGAATCTAGAAAGTGATGCAATACATCATCATAAAATTCATAAATGTAGCTTTTGCATTACATAAACCAAAAGGCATTACCAAAAAATCATATAAACCTTTCCTTGTCTTGAAGATGGCCTTCTAGGTGTCTTCTTCTTTAAATCATTAATGGTGGTATCTTGATTTGAGATAAAATTTGGCGAAGTACTTGACATGTTGCAACTAATCTAACAAATTAGCGATTCTTGAGGGTGATCTTGTTCAAAGATCTATAGTCAACATACATGCACCAAGTCCCATCCTTCTTGGGTATAATTATGATATCTACCCCACAAGTTAACGTGCTTGGTCAAATAAATCCCTACTCTAGTACTGGCTACAATTGTTTCTTCACTTCATTTACTTCAAGTATGGTTTTTTTTTACAACCAAGTATTTCACAATGGAGAGCTAGGCAATAATTGTATGTCATGGTTCACTTCCATCTTAGGTTGTAACCCTTTAGGATCTTGAAACACTTCTTTGTATACCTATAACAACACTTTGAAATGATTTTTTTTTCTCTTTAATACATCCCTCAAAAGGTTCCTTTAATTTTATCAATTCTTCACCTCGTTTATTCTATGTTAAATAGTAATAAAAGCTTCCTACTATAGCTAATCAATTTGTTGGCTTGAATAGCACTTACTAAAGAGGTCTTTGATTTTCCTTTATGTGCATTAATAGTGAAAAACTTTCCATCCTTGACAAGATACTACTATGTTTCTCTCCTCTTGAAGATTGCATCCCTCATATACATGTAGGAGATTCTAATCACTACACCACACACATCTAGTTGTACTACATCTACCTCCACCTCATTAATTAATTTTGTACCTACAAAATATTCATCTTACATTGCTTAGTGACCTTCATATTTGCATCCTTATTACCCATCCTAATGGATATGGTTTAGAATGTTTATGAACTTCTAATCTAAACAAGATAACTATATCTTCTACTACGAGGTTGGCATGTGAACTAGAATCTAATGGAGAATTGACCTCTTTTGTCTCAACTTGGACCTTAATGTGGGTGAGTTTAGTCATCTCATTGACTTCCTTATGATCATGATTGCTCAATTTCACCTCCTTCTACATTGCAGTGCTAAAAGTATTTTCATCTACATTTATGCTACTCTCTAAATAGTTGATTGAATTCATGGCACATCCACGGCTAGTGCATTCTTCTTCTTGGCAACCTTTTTATAGTTCTTTGTATTCAACTAGGTATGTAACTTCCAACATTTATCTTCAATGTAACCATTGATATTACAATGGTTGTAGTGGTTGTTCAAATCCTTGTAGTTGTGTTACATTCTTGTTGACTTCTTGTCATTTCCTTTACATATATTTTTCCCCTCCTTGGAAGCATCTTGGTGGTATTTTTGTTAGGAACTACTTTGTGTTCCTTTCTTATTACCCATATTCCCCATATCCCCAAGAATTGTTCTTGAACATATACCTTGTCATCTATGCCAAGTTTAAAGAGAATCGTTTGCTTCCATAAATGGTTGTATAAACCACCCATATACTTAAGGATCATGTCAAATTTTGTGGGAGATATAGTCACAATAAATGAAGTTTTTCTAAATTTGGTGGTGTGCTCTTGCACACTCTTCCCTTCCTTTGTGTAAAGTGATGCTAGAAAATCCACTAGTCCTCTACACACCCAATAAGCTAGAACTAGGACTCGATGAGGTCTTTAAATCATCCTAGTTAGTTAATGAGGGATCACCTTTGAACCAAAGCATATTTCTGTGGATGTCCCACCAACTTAGGGCATGGCCTTTAATTCCAATCAAGCAAATGAAATCCACTCTTATCCTATGTTACGGACATTGAAATGAATATCTAATTATTGCAACTAGGGATTCAACTTAATAACATCAATCTCACCTTGGTAGGGTTTTATGACCACTTTTTCTTCCATTTTATATAGAAATTGTGATGACATTGAAACTTTGTTTCTCTCTCTCTATAGTTCTTTTTCTGAGTCCTTCTTGAGGCCTTAATTTCCTAATTTCTTGTCTAATCCAACTTCTATGTTATAACCACCAACTTTCCCAAAATTTCCAAAATTATTCCATAAAGACGTTTTGAGAGCGGTCATGTTACGATAGATATCCTTATTCTTATAGATTTGAAAATCTATCCTTTGCATCATTTCAAGGTTTGTTATGGTTGGAATCATCCATAATGACTAAGGTTTTGAGACTTCCTTCTTAAGCTTATTCCTAAATCTTGCAAATTCCCATCAAACCACAAAGATAATTGCTTTCATATTAATAAGATCCATTAATCATCATGGATGTGACACTTGAATACTTCATCCCATCCATTCTTAGAATATTCTAAAATATTTTACTATGTAATTGTTATCATAGATCCTAGATTTAATATTACTAGTATAATGCTCAAAATTATGCGAAGCATTGAAACTAAAATGAAAGAAACAAGCAAATGAACAAATGGTGTGACCTAAGAAAAAAAATATGGAAGAAACCCTAGCTAAAAAAGGTGAGGCCTATGTTCTACTCTTTTTTCTTAGTTATCAAATGCAAGTAAAGTTTAAGGGGAGACTCATTATGGAGTTTCCATGAGCATTGTGGAATGAGTGGTTACTACATAATCTTTTAACTCCTCTATTATGCTTCAATATCCCACTCCTAAGTGCCCAGTTCAATTATGGAACAACAATAATACCAAAACAATGGAACGCCTTTGTTTCTTAATGGCCCAATTTTTAACATAGCTTCATGGACAACTAGGTTAGGGTTAGGGTTAGGGTTTTTTCATGCCTCAACCCTCAATTAGCGTTAAGGTATTGGACCTTCTATAATCTTCTTGAAAGTCCACATATGACTAGCCCCACATGTGTGAGTAATGGGGGCTGATGTGGCATCCAATTGGTACCATGGTGCTTAATAGGGTAGGTCAATTTATGTGAGGCATGAATTCTATATACCAACTCTAATTGAGGCTATTCTGACACTGTTTGAAATATTTCAATATACATTACAACATCAATGAGCTAGGATATTGCTTGAAATTTTTTGTATCCGGAAAGTGTCATTTGATGCCTCAAACATACATTGAAATTTTTAAAACCTCAAATCATCACACTAGGACTTTCCCTTAAATGGGCCCTATGAACCAATTCTTCCAATTTTCCACCTAAATAGTACCAAGATAGATGAAAAATGATATAATGATCATATTAGATCACTATCTTGCATTGGAGTATTTAGTTTAAAATCAGATGTCCTCATTGAGAACAAATTTGACCCTTTTTCTATAGTTTCACGCACCTCCTCTATTGTTCACTTATCGAACCATAGGTGCATCGCCTCAACTTTCAAAATTCACAACCCTTGGTAAACCCTAGATGTAGTCTAAAATCCTACAAAACTCCCTTATAATTAGCCTCAACTATTGATTCTACAATATTTTTTATTCCTCACTTCCAAGGCTTATTCAAAAGAGATTTGCAAAAACCTCAAAGCGTCCCTTGCATACAAAAATCCTAAAACTAACTCTTCCAACAAGAATGTTTAGATTATTAATTATCATATGTGATGGATTATGTTTACACTGTTTGAAGCCAATAGTACCACCTTTATACAAGTGCATTTATTTAAAGACTCCATTTATACTATTGCTTTCACTAATTCCTTTGAGGACACCAAGGTTCACTATTACATCATTTCCTATAATTTGGACACCAACATTATTTATCAATACTTGGTTGCTATGTAGTTGTACTAGATGCCTTGGTGAGTTTTGACTTATGACCAATTCCATCACCTTATTTCCCTTTGACAAAGTAACATAATTGTAAGGGTCTTCATCACCTTATGTTTTCAATCATAACCAGAAGAGACAATCAAAAGTCTCAATTCCTATCACAAAAACAAGTTATTTGCATGTAGAGAAGATTGATGACCCTACTTGGCATTCCATTTGATCTTCATAATCTAGATGTTTTTCACTTTCTTCTACTTTCAACATAAATCATCATGATGGAATATTACTTTACCATTATTATAACATTTTTTATATATTTCTAGTAAGCATGGTTATGCGATTAAATATCATAAATCTATGATCGTTATTATGATATATATACTAGCCTAGATCCATCTTAACTTTACTAAGAAATCTCTTTTTTACTATAAAAGAGATTTGCACCTTAAGAGAGAGATTTCATCCCTCTTGGTAGATCATAAGTTAAGATGGATTTATGTTGTTTTAATTATTAGTCTCCAAATAGACCACATTAGAGAAGAATACCATGAAAAAACCATGAATTAGAGTCCAAAAATATTATTTTATTTATTTATTTTTATTTTATTATTTATATTTTATTAACTATTGTCAAATATTTACTATACAACATCCTTTCAAACTAATTAAAATAAATTGACTCCTGAAAAAATTATTAAACATTTCACTAATTCCCTATTAAAATGGTGTTTAATTTATAATTAATAGTGTACTAAAAATATCATTTCCACAAAGTATAAATATAGAATAAGTAACTTATTTTGAAAAAAGAAAATACTCAATGAGAAATTTTATAATTACTATCAAATATTTTTGACATTTTTTAGTGATATTTTCACATAGATTAGATTTTGCTTAATAAAAGTTGCCTAAAATGATAGCCTTATGTAATTTTGCTTAATAAAAATGGCCTAAAATGATAGCCTTATGTAATTTGCCCCCAATGTATTTAAGAAGCTTAAATCCATTTATGTAATAGAAAACACATTTTAAACTATGAAAAACAATCCAATCCAAATTTTCATCCATTTCCCACTAAAAGGATGAAAAACGTCTTAGGTTAGACTGCTCCCTTTGTGATATCAGTCGCTATCTTTCTAAATAGATATTACTGACCATGAAGATGAACGACAGCAATCCGAAACTGATTTCACACTTAAGTATATGGAGTTTCTACGTTAAAAAGAGGGTAAGCCTGCGCAGAATCCTAAAATACTCATGCTTTCCAACTTCTCGTATCATTTCATTTCACTTCACTAAAATATATTTTTGGCATAAACTTTACATGGTGGACAGTGCTCGGCAGGACTAGGATGGCAATCAATATGAGCTATAGTATAATTTCATTAATGTATAGTTAATATTTGGATTTTTAATTTGTTTAAATTTAAAGGTTGGCATGTGCTGTCTAGTGCATTAATCAAACTATAGTTCCAGAAATATTAATAACCTTGAAAATTTTAGTACAAAATTATTGGGAGAGTTCTTAGACGAGCAGCAGAATAGGTCATTCTTTAACACACAAAAAAATCCCTAGTTACGACAGTGAAGCAATACTTCCATCTCTCTTTAGGTGTTTGTAGATGGTTAACTTATAATGGTAAAGCTCGGTCCGATCTGTCTGTCGTCGGCTCTATAGACTTGCACTTTCGTCGAATTTATTGGTGACCTTAACCATTTTCCAGTTCGGGATACTATTGTCAGCGATATTCGCAATCACGATTCACCACCTTTACATCGAGGAGTTAATCTTTCGGACCGTAACTTGGCGTACACTGCAATTTTTCTCAAAATTCCCGGGTATCGCTGGCCAAATCTTAACACCGAGGTCCGCACACTGCACAGCTGCACCCGACTAACTTTCAGGGCAGTCACTTTCATAATTTGAAAGCCTACACTTCCTTCGCAGAAAAAGTTGTTGTGTCGATCAGTGACTTTCTCATATTTACGACAATGATCACATAATTTTGTGAGAAAATAGCAGTTAAGCATAACTTGTAAATGATGGAAATAAACCTTTATTTCCCCTCAATCACATACATTCACAATCATGTCAAAAGTTCTCTGGTTTGTCGTTTTAGATGCGCACGAGAGCTCTGAATACGGCGTTTCTTGGCCAATTAACAGAAGACGGAAGCCCTGGATCGAGAAGGTACCTGACTGCTTGGCTCACGAAGCCTGCCCTGCGCCCCTAATTAGTGTGCACGGAAAGAGTAAAATAATAATCTAATCAATAAACATCACCTCCATCACCGTGTCTGATCAGTCCTTGTTACTTCATGGAAACATGCTTGAATAGAAGCACGTCTTACAGACCAGTGGAAGCATGGTCGTTGATTAGACCCAACAGAGAAAAGATCGTGGTATACCATTAGAGTTAATATATTTTCCTGGAAGCATGGTCGTTGATTAGACCCAACAAAAAAATATTGTGGGTAGTTTCATCAGAGTGAGTATATTTTCCTGCTTGCTGCGTAGTAGGGTAGATAGGCGTACAAAGACCACGATATTTAGCTGAAATGCAGGGATAAATTTTTTTTTTTTAATTGTTTTTTATGGTGTAAATGGATTGAATACTATCAAGGATTTCTATTTATTTAGTTGAAATGTAGCCTTTTTTTTAATTGTTTTTTATGGTGTAAATAGATTCAACACCATCAAGAATCTATACCGTACCCACATAATTATAACTATGATTTTTAAAAATTTCTACAAGATTTGATCAAAATCCTATTTTAACTTATTTGATATGTAAGTATCCAAGTTGTTTGTTTAGTTGTAGCAATTATTTTTGTGATCATGAAATTTTTATAGACACAAAAAAGGAAAACTGAGAAACATTAGAGTAGTGGCATTTTCTAATTGAACATAGTTAGACATACATTTTATAAACAAATTTTCAGCCTTAGTAAAAGATTCTTCTTCTTAAGATAAGTACTTGCAAGCCTACCTCACTTTCATTAATCTATATAAAACTTAAAGAGAGACAAGCACCAAAAACTAATGACCATCATCAAATTTCCACTATACACTAAAAAAATTGAAATTAGATGCATCCCATTAGGTTTATTATATGTTTGCTTTGTCTTGTTTTCTCATATCAAAATAAAAGTGAAATAGAAAGGTCATGATCCGACAATGAACACTCTTATGGGAGTTATTAGATTCATTGACACTCTTATGGGACTCATTAGATTCATTTCCAACCGGGTAGGAATTTCAAAAGGAATTTCAAATTTGAAGCACCCATCAAATTTCACAATTTATGTGACTCTAATACCTATTTTAATAATTTTAACACAAAATATTAAGGGGAGGGGAATTTTTTTACTATATTTGATAGGAAAATCAATATGTGATCAGAAATTTGTCAATCAAATTCCATCCCTGTTCCAGTATTAATGTGACTCCAAAAAATAGTTGGCTAGTCATTGCACTATCTATAAGTACTCCATATGCTGACAAACATCTCCCTTAAACCAATAGACCTTAACTTTTGATTGGAAGGTTAGGCAAGGAAAACTAGTTTTAATTGTGTGTAGATTTTGACTTATGGAGAACAATAATATAAAACATTCTTCTTTAGAGAAGATGGCCTCACAAGGATGGAATTTGAGAGGAAAATTGTTTGTCATGAGGTGATTTACTTTTTAAAAATAGTAAAAGGTTTTCTCTATCCGTAAAGGTTTTTTTGTTAAAATGATCAAAAGAGGGATTAGACTTGAAATTGAAATTCCTATGGTAGGTTGGGGGTAGGGACAAGTTGATCAAGTATTAGACCCTCTTCCTGGTAATGGAAGGATACTAATATTTGATTTTTCAAATTATTATTTAATGTTAGGCATAGAATTTCAATTTTATTTTTCCTATCATGTGAAAATTTGATGACAATTTTTTTTTTTCATTCCTATTGTTTTAAACAAAATTATGAGTGTCAAATTGTTTTATATCCTTATATATAAATTTTACTAATAAAATTTTGTGATAAACTATTTTTTTTTTTTTTTCATTCTATGGTACGTTTAAACATATTTATCAGTGTCAAATTGTTTTATATCTTTATATGTAAATTTTACTACTATAAATTTTCATTTTCATAATATTTTGACTATACATTATTTTATGATAGAAAAATAATCCAAAAAATATTCAAGATAAAAATAAAAAATTTAACTAACATTCATTGTAATTTGTATTATCAAAATAAAGTATCACTAAATATCACATATTGCATATTGAATAGAACATTGTCCAAAATTTGATTTTAAATTGTTATCGCTCATTTTACTATAAGATAAATATCTTAAATGCAACCCCTTTATACCTAGGTTGAATTCAAAATTGAAGACATTGATAATTATAACATCTAATAAACAACATGAAAAAGTGAGCAACTCTTTGTGTAGCACAGTGAAATGAAAAATTGTAACAACAATGAAGAATGATTAGATTATTTCTTTAAAAGATAAAAAGATAGACCCTTAAACCATAAAAGCAACAATATCAATTTTGTTTTGAAACTTTCTTTGTATTTTCATATTCAAAAAATCAAAATGATTATTATTTAAGGAACTAGTCACCACTATTGGAACTTCCATGACCAGTAAGAAAGTATTGCACAAGAAACTCATTTTTTTCCAAACTTCTAATTTTGCAAATAAAAAATATTATAACATCTAGTAAACAACATGAAACAATGATCAACCCTTTCCCATAGTGAAATGAAAATATACAACAACAATAACCAAAAAGGGCCTCTCACTTAATTTCATTTTTCTTTTAATAAGTAAAGTAATTTCTATAAAAGATCTTCTCACCCCAGGGGTCTGATAGTTTTGTTTGAGGTGTTATTAGAGGAAAAATGTAATTATCTTATAGTATGAGGTGTCCTCTGGTTTCTAGAATCAGGAACATATTTAATTATCCTAAAAGGTTATGTAATTATCCTAAACGGTCATTAGTTACAAGCCATTGTTTCTAAAGATGATATTGTGTTAATGAGGGAGGACGTAAAATTAGATGAAATCAGATATGGAGAGCTCTCTCGCTTAGGTCCATGAATAAAAGAATCTTGCTTGTGTAATTAACTATATCTTTGAATTAATATCATACCGTGAGCTTTTTTTCCGTCTTGACTATGTTGCTAAGCATCCGTAATATTGAGTAGTCCAATCATTTCTTTACGGCGAGCTATCCTCAAATGGCGTGGATTCCCTTGTTCGAGCTGAAATTTGGCGTGGATTCCCTTGTTCGAGCAAATTTCAGAACTGATACGTGTAAAACCTTGTTGTGGGAAGGCTTAACAAAGACAGATAGATTGGCAGATTCGATAAGAGTGAAATCACATTGAGATCCAGAGGAACGTTGAGCGGGTGCATTAGCAATTTGACACGCAAAAACAAGAAATTTTGCACGCAAATACGAGTGGTTTTGCATGCTGATCCAAGAAGGGTTACAATCGAGAGGAGGAACATTGAGCGGGTGCATTAGCAATTTGAGACAAAAAAACAAGCGATTTAGAACCCCATTTCCGGTTGATGTTATTTGGGTATTACCTCCACTAATTGTTGATCTCAACTCTTAAGAGGGAAAATTTTAAGGATGAAAATTTATTTTAAAGTTTTGAAACCTTTGCCAATTTTACTCATTTCTAACACTTAATATGCAAACAGTAAAATGTTTGGCTATATTTCTGTAAAAATATTCAAATTTCTAATGATTTTATATAGTCTCTATAAAATTTTGGCAATTTTAATATAAAACAATTTTATTCTATAAATTTGGGTGATACTATAAAAATGGCAATTGGGGAATCTCTTTTCTCGAAAAAAATGGGAAATTAACCCACCTATGAATATTAGCCCCTAAAATTTTCCTTGTTTTACAATCTCAATTGTTCATAGTGATTGCGAAGCCGTACATCCTCCAACCCCACCCCACATCTGCCATGTAAAGGGTGTAGCCCCCGCACTTGATATAGGTTATTGATCCATAGAGTTCAATCACAACCATCAAAATCTAGTCCAATCACATTGCATCGGGCACGAAAGGAGGGATTGTTGTGTTGAATTTTATAGCTATGGCTAGTCTTCATAATTAAATGTTTTATCCCTTCAAATATATGTAAGACATGTTTTTCATGTCGGCTTCAAATGAGAGGAAATTTTGAATTTATAGTATTAAATATTTTTCTCCAAAACATAAAGTTGGCCCTCCAAGAAGTCAGGTTGGCTTGCCCCTATAGTCATACCAATTCATTTCATTAGATTTTTATACAAAATTAATTTTTTCCTTCTTTTGAGAGACCATCTTAGTTCAACTAAGATATTTTATTTATGTACACAAAAGAAGAAAAAGGAAGGTTGAGCTCATTTGAAGAAAAATAAGTTTCTTTGAAAACAAACCATTGTCTCAGGAAGGTTGAGCTCATTTGAAGAAAAATAAGTTTCTTTGAAAACAAACCATTGTCTCTTGAGGCAGACTGAGTTTGAGAAAGAGCTAGTTGATTGAATTTGTTCACACTCTAAGGCAAAACTAATCTTTGAAGTTGATTGAATTTCGAGGCTGTCAGACAAACCTAATCTCTACAGAAGGTTGAATCTCTTGGATAGTTTGACCTTTTTTGTTTGAGGCCAGTTATGGGAAGTTTGAGTAGGTGTGATGTGGACTTTATTTATGATTAGTTGGACCTAGTTTTGACTAAAAAGATTAGATGTATCTTTTGTTGGACTGAATAATTTCTAGAATGAAAAGGTTGTCAGGTTTTGTCCCATGTGGGTTTTACCAGGGTAAAATATTTGTGTCTCTTGTTTGGTTGTCTCTTTATAAATGTTTCTATTGTTGATGTCTTTTGTGTAACTACTTAATGGAATATGAAAAATGAAAAAATAATTAGAGGTAATTATCAATTTAGAATACCTATGAAAATTCAACATGGTATTAGAGCAAGGGTAAAAGAGAAACCTTGAAGACGTAATTTGTTCCAAGTTATCCTCTATGTTCCTTCTAGCCCTAGAAATCCTAGTCTATTTCTGAGAAGGAAGGAGTATATCCCAAAATAGAACAAGATTTGTGTCTTCATTTATGTCGTAAAAGAAGGTTGGAAAAAACTCCCTCTGTGAACAAATTCAAGGTCACAAATCAAAATATTTTTGAATGGTCGAATCCAATGACAAAGGACCGAATTCCCTCAGCTCATATTTAACAGGGCTGAAATTCTCAGAAAGTTGAAAGCTCTCGGGAGTGACTTCAGGCCGAGAAGTCTCAAAAGAACTCTGGAGTTTCTCAAATAATAGAAAGGCTTGTGAAGCACTGATTAGGGATTGATTTGAGATTGGATGATCACAATTATACTTTTGTCTAAAACAACTTATTTCAGTGGTTGAAAGGATTAAACATGAATCATACCATAGATATTCTTATGACATGTCTGAAAGATATAAATCTATCATGATGAAGATTAATATAGAAGATTCTTCTTACATGTGGTCTATAGATATAGATATAGATAAATGAGCTGGAGTCGAACACCCGTGGAATCATCCAATCAAAGATCAATGATGAAAGTTTGTCGTTAGGTGTGAAGAACTTGCCATTGAGGCATGCAAGCTCCAAGGTACTGAAAGGGATCTCTAGAAAAATATCCTAAATAATGAGCTAGCATCGATAGGAGACAATCTGTCACAGGAGGGCCATAATGTTTCCCTCATCAACGACACAAAATAATGAACAAGTGGTAGATGGTGAAATAGAGTATCAGAGGAGGAGGTAAGGTTGTGAACTATAAAAGGATTATACTCTTGAACATATCGGTGACACAACTCCGGAATGTGGCAGCATTTTGATACCAAGGGATTGGAGGCTCGATGAAGGCAACATGGATCAGATGGAATGAGGCAAAATGGCAACCCAGAACCACGGAAGGCCAAATGACAATGTATGGATATCCCAACCCGACAAGAACAAAAAGTGCTGATGTTCAAGAGTGACTAGCTGTCGCAGATAACCAATGATGATTTCCAAATTTCCCCCCACCATTGCTCGCAAGTACCCCAATTATTTTTTAAAACAAGATTGAAGGGGATAACATATGCTTGTAATATAAATTTGACCTTCAGTCGAATCCAACCTAGTAATAGTTTAACGAGCCCTAGGGAGGAGAAGCTCGAGTCTCATCATGGTGATGAGTCCAATTTCGTCAGGGTTTAACGAGTCCGACATAGGTAAAACTCGGAGTCTTTTTCATGTTTAGAGAGCTTGAAAAAGACACCCTCAAGCCCAAAAAAGTATAAAATAATACTCGAGAGAACCATTTGACCATTACGATCAAGGAGTACTTTTCATAATTCGTGACCTCGACCCGAAAGAGTAGAAAAGCGATCGAAGATACGTCGTTTCGTAACCAATATCAAACTTGAAATGACAAAAGTCCAGCAATATTTTCATGTTTATATGGTCAGAAAAGAGCTCAAATTGGACCACCTCTTATTTCGTTTAACGAGTCAAAAGGAATAACTCGGCAATCTTTTCGTCTTTTAAGTCGGAAAAGAGCTTAAAGAGGACTTCACGGAAAATATGGACCAAGTGTATATGGATCATAATACGGGCTAGCCACCTCTATTTCTGCACAAAACATTACACCATAAGATCCATTCGACATAAACAAATTATACATGTGGAAATAAGGTCAAAAACCCAAAAAATCCTAATTAAAAACCCAATATAAATGAAGAAAACCCACACCCTAAAGTGTAGTTCATTTTTACCTTTGGTCATTTTGGAGTACAAACCTGAGCGAACTTCCGAAGTTGATTCCGGCATCAACGATCCACAGTTTCGCCTGAAACTTTCTCCAGGTAAGTACATTCCCCTTGCCCTGTATTTCAGTGGTTTTTTTCATGCAATTTGGTGTTAGATAGGTGGTTTTAGCTAGATTTTCAAATCTAAGTCCACCTCTCGGTCGTCGCGGAAAATCCGCTCGGGTTACCGATGATCGAGCATGGTAACACGTACCACCATCGGGATCGTCGTGAGAGATAGATGTACTCTTGCAACAATCGCGGGAAAAATGAACTATTGACCTCGAGTCGTCGCCGCTGTTTGGAAAATAGCCACAACGGCATCGTAAAGTTGAATTTTTTTATAATTTATGGATTTAAACTTATGAAAATAGTTCTAATTCATTTTTCCTTCAATGTAGGACAACATGGCATTTGTATGTCAAGAAAGAATTCATGATATCAATGACGAACAAGCATTTAATGATCTTGGGTTCCAAAGAGCTTTACTTCAATGTGGATTATTAAAATTCTTCCTTACTCCACATCTTTGAGCATAACCTGATTTGTTAGAGTTGCTAATTCGCTCTTGGAACCCGACGGATGGAAAGCTTGTCATCCGGGGAAAAGACATTGAGTTTGATGCTACGAATATATATTTCCTGACTAGATAATCTCGTCGCAGTGAGAAGCCGATCTTAGAGGGTCAATGAACCGGCGATGAATCACTAGACATGTTGATAGCACAGGTGTGCCCAGGGGCACACAAATCAAACTCTAGCAGGAAATTGGCGATCCCAACAGTAGAAGACTTGATTCTTCGTTCGGTTTTATTCATGGTGATGAGAGCAGTGGGATCTCAAGTCCAACACAAGGCAACAAAGACGCACCTTCGGTTAGCTCTTGATTGCCTCAACCCGACCATGTACAACTGGGCTGAAGTAGTGACCAGTAACATGAAGAGGTAGCTCAGAAAGTGTCGTCGCAAGGAGGCTAAGTAGTTTGGTTACAGGTCTATTTTGATCCCGCTCATGCTGGAGCGAGTGCCATCACTTCAGTTACAGGACATGGAATTAGACAGACCTAGACCGCAGGAGACCCGGATCACTCGCTGGGCACATGTCATGCCACAAGGGCGTGGCAGTCGACCAGTGTCATGGGGGACACTATTCTGAGAGTGGCTAGATTGCCAGACAATCTTTATTGAGGATTGGCCATACACAGATATGGATTTTTGCGAGGACCCCGACATGATGCTTCCTGCTGGTGAGCAGTGGGATGATGGAGGTGAAATACTTGATCACACTATTTTTATATTTTGTTTTTTATGATGTTTTTGGGATTTTGTCATGCATATGTCTTAATGATGTATCTTATGTTACCTGCAGATGTGGGACCAGAGAGGCCTGTGGAACTAGATCTGGAAGCATGGAGGGATCCACAAGGCATTAGAGAGTTGGCCTTGGTTCCCCTAGCTGGTAGTTCAGTGGAGACAGTAGCCCGTAATCTTGAGGGCTTGACAAAGGGAATCCCAGATTACAGGGGGATAGAAGAGGTCCCCATATAGTATCAGATACATACAGTAGGGGTGATACCTAGGGTGCATAGACTCTTGATACGAGTCGCACGAGCAGTGGTGTGCTACAGAGAGCATAACCCACCGTAGTAGATGCCTAGGTTTTACTTTCTGCTAATCTTTTGAGAGACATGTGTCTCGGATGTACACAGACTCTATTTTTTGACATATACACTTATTTTTTGAGTGCCTCGGTGCACCAC
>APFE031033354.1:89175-107014 GCA_000404065.3 Pinus taeda | reverse complement strand
TCTTATGGTTCATTATTGTTTCTAAATGCTTTTGTACAATGTTTTATTACATGTTGCGTAAATGTCTGTCTAATACATGATTTGTTAATGCATCAGTTAGTGTGTTTAATCTTCTTGGAATTTGTTGATATGTAATAAAATCAAAATTCCTTTCCAATAATTTAACACGCAAATATAACCTTAAAATCCGATGATCTCTGATGGAATAACGCCCGTTAAGTTGGTGGACAACAAGTTGAGAATCCAGTTTCACAACCAATGCACGAATATCGAGGTTAACTACCTTGGTCAGTAATTCAATAATAGCACTGTATTCAGCGACATTGTTTGTGGTGCAACCTAGACAAATGCCCTGAAGGTCTACTAACTCACCGTGACGATCGTAGATCACCCATGCCGCAGAGGAAATATTTCGAGTAGTACGGCAAGCACCATCAGCGAAACCAATGTAAGGTGTAGTAGACATCTACAAAAGAAGTAAACAGACATAATAAGCAGCGATTACACCTACACACCAAGCTATACAAGCAAACACATATTGAAAACACACATGCTGAAATTAGATGCACGAGATTCATGCATAATATTTTTTCAGATAAAGCCCGTTTCGAAGCTTATCTATAGGATTCCCTTCGTAATCGATCAGCTCATAAGCCCCTTTTTGTAAAGTGTGTTTCACAATGTAGGGCCCATACCACATAGGCTTGAATTTACCTACCCCCAGCTTATCATTCGTTTGATCATAGAGCAAGACTAGGTCTCCTTCAACAAAAGAATGGGGATGAACAGTTTGGTCGAAGTGAGTTTTCACTCTCTTCTTCTGTGCTTCAATGACTAGACAGGCTAGTCGACGGGTCTTGTCTAGCCATTCTAGGTAGAGAAGACATTCTTATACCGGAGTAGTGTTGGGGAACAATTCGACGACTAATTTAAGCGAAGGGATTTCACACTCAATTAGAAGAGTGGCCTCCATACCGTAAACTAATTGGAATGGGGTGAATCCGGTGGCATCTTTCGTGGAAGTTCGATAGGCCCATAAGGCGGAAAACAACATCAGATGCCAGTTGGACTTGTGCATGCCAATGGTGCGTTGAAGCATCGTGACCAACACTTTGTTGACAGCTTCTACCTGGCCATTGGCTTGAGGATAATACGGTGTCAAACTATCATGCCGCAAGCCCAACTAGGTTGTTAACTCAGTCATCATATGATTATGGAAATGAGAACCGTGATTAGTGACAATAGCCTGAGGGACCTCGAAACGTGAAATGACATGATTAAATAAAACTTGCACCGTTGTCTTACCGTCATTAGATAGTGTAGGCATCACCTCGGCCCATTTCGTGAAATAATCAATGGAAATGATGATATACCCATGCCCCCCGGCCGATTGAGGTTTACAGGTCATATAATCAATGCCCCATTTAGCAAAAGGGCCGATGGTAATGACAGGGTGCAAACGAGTAGGGGGCGCATGCATCTTCCGTTGGTAGATTCAACACGCGTGACAAGAGCGGACGGTGAGAATGCAATCCTTAAAAACAGACGACCAAAAATAACCAACACGAAGGATTTTTTGAGCAGTAACATACCTGGACATATGACCTCCACAAGTGCCAAAGTGGTAGTCATTCAAGACTCGTTCGGCTTCCTCGAATGTCAAATAATGGCGAAGAATAGAGTCAACATCGACCTGGTACAGGGTGTCCCCAATAGTGCGATAGGGTTGAGAATGATGGTGAATATTTTGCCGAGCATCCTTAGATAAATCAGAATGAAAGGAGGACGTCTAAAGGTAGACAATAATATCCCCGTACTACGGATCAAGGGTGCTAATTAAAAATAGAGACTCATCCGGAATATGGTCCTCTGATCGAGAGGGTGTAGTTACAGATGGTAGGGAGCAGAGCAACTGAGCAAAAACAAGGGATTTCTTAGACTTGGTTGTAGTGAAATCCAAGTCAAACTCTTGAAGGATGACAATCCATTTTGAGTATTTGCCCCCCAGTAACTAACATGACAGGATGTACATCATCGGGTTGCAATCAGAAATCACTGTCGTGGTGCACAACAATATATAATGACGGAAATGTTGAACGGCATGAACAGCGGCCTAGGCCAACTTCTCGACATAGGCATATTGAGTTTTTGTATCGAGTAGATTGCGGCTAAGATAGTAGACAATGTTATCAGTACCATCATCGTCGTCTTGGACTAGAACCATGCCGATAGTGGTATCGGCGGCGGCTAAATAATGACTATAGTCACTGTGATAATTAGGTAGACGTAACAACGGATTGGAAAAAAGAAGCACCTTGAGCTGCTCAAATGACTCTTGTGCAACGACATCCCAAACAAAAGGGGTATCCCATCTTAATAACCGTGTATAGCCTTTAGCTACTTCAGCATAGTTTGGAATAAAACGGCGTAAAAAATTTGCTTTACCCTGCAAACTCTATAATTGCTGCAAAGAAGTAGAGGGAGGAATATTCAAGATGGCTTCGACTTTAAGGGGATCCAAGCGGATGCCCTCTTTAGAGACGACAAACCCAAAAATTTTGTCGAATTCAGCGCAGAAGACACATTTATGTGGATTAAGGCGAATACAATAGTGCCAACAGTGAAGAAATATTTCACGAATGTGTTTTGGATGGTCTTGGAACTTTGTTGAATGAGCCGGAAGGTCATCTAGGTAAGGCTGTACAATGTGCCAAATATCGTGGAACGCGTAAGACATTGCACATTGGAAGGTAGCACCGACATTTTTTAGACCGAAAGGGAGTTTCTTATAGGTGAAAGTACCCCACGAACAGATGAAGGTCGTCTTGTGTTGATCTCTGGGCGATATATTGATCTAGTTGTAACTAGAGAAGTCATCCATAAATGAATAAATCTTGCTCCTAGCACACTCATCAATGAGTTGGTCAATGAAAGGTGTGGGGAAATTATCTTTGGGATAGGCATGATTAATGTCGCGATAATCAACACATACCCTAATAGTGCCATGTTTCTTGGTCACAGGGACAATATTAGAAACCCAATTTGTAAGTGGGATAGGGTAAATAAAACCAGCTTTAAGAAGCTTTTCAACTTCCGCTTTGATAGTTGCGGCCTTTCGGGGGTGCACA
This sequence comes from Pinus taeda, assembly GCA_000404065.3. Classification (NCBI taxonomy): domain Eukaryota; kingdom Viridiplantae; phylum Streptophyta; class Pinopsida; order Pinales; family Pinaceae; genus Pinus; species Pinus taeda. Next base: position 103,886 of record APFE031033354.1, on the reverse strand, counting down.
GGGCGTAAATATTGTTGAACAGGTTTAGCACCCAAATACGTAGGTATTTAATGCACGGTGATGCTAGGATCAACGCGGGAGTCTCTTCATAAGACCAAGCAAAAACATCATGAAATTCTCGAAAAAGTTCAGTATAAAGTTGAATCTCCTCTGGAGTATAGGTTACTCCGACGTGAATATGCTCGACAACCCCTGGATTAACAGAGATGTAAATAGGTTGAGTTTGCGTAATGTTCCCCATATTTCCTTCAAAGAAAACTTGATGAATTTGTATAGGCATCTGAAGGGGTTGGGAAGGGAGACATGAAGCAAATTGCTCAAGACAAGTAAGCACATCCCCATGGGTAGGGAGAAAGGAGGAACGATGGTGATGATCAGACCAAGGGGATTCCTCATAAGATATAGTCTCGATAATTTCTTCGTCCAAAGGAAATATTTCCTATAAGGGGTCCGAAGAAGCGCCATATCCAAGCCAAGGAGACTGGACGTACGAGTCGAGAGCCCTACTTGAAGAAGTAGGTTTAGAAAATGAAGCTGATGCAAGAAACTTCGACGTAGTTGAGTTCGGCAGGTCTGAACAGCATAACATCACCCCAAGATTCTATTCAATCAGTGGGAGGAAGAACCCACAGATCAAAACGAACCGAAATCATATTGATGGGAGTGATGTTTGGAGGTGAGAGTGAAAAAACACCCATGAGGGAAAGATCTTTAAAAATTCCAGCACCCATGCTCTCATATGGAATGGAGGTATGCTCCACGAAAGGCACGTTTCCATCGTAAAAAGAGGAAGCGAATAAGGACAGCTGGTCTACTGTGAAAATCTTCCCTTGATGGGGAAAACAAAGGACACAAAATAGAGATGAAGCCATAACTCACATGGCATAGGTCCAGCTTCGTCCTAAGAGGAGGTTGTAAGTCAAATTGGCATCAACAACTTCGACCTCAACTTCGACTGTCTTCCCTTCGAGAGTAATAGGTAGACGTGGGAGTATACCATAAGGATGAGAATCTCTCCCATTTAAGGCTTCCAAGGTATTGGGAGACTGGCTTAGGGTTGGAGAACCGATAGCCTTCCAACAAGCAATAGACATGATGCAAGTAGAAGTGCCTTCATCAATAACAGTATGGTGAATAATCTTAGAATTGATGATGGCTTGAATAAGGAAGGCAATTTGATGAGGTAGTCTTGGTACATGATTTTCCACATCAAAGGTAATCAAATCCGAGCCAGCCAAGTCAATGCCACCGATGGCCGATAGCAATGACTTCCTCTGGGAGGGACAGCTTTGGAGGACCTCCAATGTGGACATAGCCAAAGGAGCTTGGGCTAAGTCCTCAACGATGCTATAATGCTAAGCAGCACGAGTATTAGGGTTGTAAGAAGACTTCCGGAGTACTCCCTTAGGAGGAGGTCGAATGACCATCCTAGTACTAGGTCGATCGATATGGAACGAACCCGAACTAGAAGGAGGAACATTAGAGGGGGCCTCAGTTTCCTTCCCGGTGGGTGAAGGATACTCTTTTGACCGTGTACTGATATGGATAGGAATTTTCCCAGCCATAAAAACTTGAGAGCCAAAGGGAGAAGAGGATTGAGAAGGATCAGCCACCATTTGAGTCTACTACAAGGGAAAAGGCTCTTTGAGCATCGCAGGAGTCTGAGGGGCACCTTTCAACAACGACTAACTTCTGACCGTCTTGGGCAGTCTTTAGTATAGTGATCCTTGTCGCAAATAAGACAAGGATACTTGGGTTTGCGCTTGGCACCATCCTCAGCCGGAGGCTTAAGGGGATCTTGCTTCGATTAATCGGCCTTATTCTTTCCTTTTCCCTTCTTCTTACCTTTCGAGGGTTTATCCGCCGCAGTGGACTGAACGGTGTTAACCTCGGAAGTATTACCAGAATGGGACGAAGCTTGAGAAGCATTTTCATTTGGAGCATTAGATTTTTACTTCGCAAGGTTGGCAGGAGCTTTTCAAGAGGACGTGTTAATGGAACCTATGACACCATTAACAGATGGCGTTGATGGAGCTTGGGAAGTTCCAGGTCGCGGAGTGTCTAGAAAATAATCATATAACGTACTAGACTGGGAGTAAACAAAGTCAAGGTATTGAGCATGCTCAATGGCCTACTCTTCAGTTACACATGCCCCCATAGCAATGTCCCAGGCTATCAGACCGATGAACGAAGTTGTAAACCAATCGGTCAAAAGCTGGTCAGGGATCCAGAACTTAATTAAACGATGACGATGTCTCCATTCATGGATATGATCAAAGATATGCATAGTCGTGTTCTATTTCAAAGATGTTAGGAGGTGTGTGCCCATTTCATATCGAATCGGCAACTGAAAGTGAGTTAAGAATTCCATAGCCAGTGAGTTAAAGTCCTAAGAAGTCCCACGAGCAAACTCAATGTACCATTTGGCGATAGAGCCAGTGAGAGTCCATTGAAATAGGCAGAGCTGGATTGAATAATCAAGCCATGAATTCGATGAAAACCATAGGTGATAGGTCATGACATGAGCTTGGGGATCTTCTCCAGCTTTACCATCGAATTTGGGACAATCACTAGGAATATTAGTTGGAACCGGTGGCCAATACGGATTATGAAGAATAGGATCATTGGTCAATTTGGACACGTAGGGTAATTCCAACATCGCCAAAAAGGGTAATTGAGGGTTGAAGGACATCTGAGGCCGTGGGTAAGAAATAGCACCAGAATTCCATCCAGCTCCCGGTTGCCCCATTGATTTTGTCTGGATGGATTTGGCCCGTAGGGGTTTTGTCTGTAGGGATTTTGTCCATAGGGATGATAGTTGTAACTGGATGGTTGACCCTGGATTTGACCCCCTGCATTCCACTGATTACCAACCTGACCCACATGAGCAACATATGGTTTCTGGAAATTCTGATAAGGGTTAACATGTGGTTGTTGGCAATTTTGGTATGGGGCAAACTGAGTTTTCCCTTGGGGTTGCTGGAAACCATAAGGCAGCTGGGCTCCAAAATGAGCCTGGGAGCCAAGCTGCACTTGATGAGCAGGTTGAGTTTGGGGCACAACTTGAGTTTGAAAACTGAATTGGGTCTGGGGCCCAGACTGGGGCTGAAAACTGGGTGGAGCTTGAGAAGTAACGAGCATTTGAGTGCCTGGTTGAGTAGTCCCAGATGGATGTCCTTGGGAGAACTGAGGTTGAGCCATCTAGCTAGAAGGTGGACTTGGTTGAGATCGAGGTTGACCCATTTGCATAGAAGGTTGAGCTTGCTAGGTATTGGGTTGACTTGGCACAACCAAGGGTTACCCTATCTGACCATATGGTTGAGCAGGCTGAACAATTGGTTGGCCTTGTTGGATTTGAGGCTGACCAATTTCTCCAGAAAGTTGACTAGGCTGGACAGTGGGTGGGCCTTGCTGAGGCTAACCGACTTGTCTAGAAGGGTGACCTTGCTAGATACCAGTTTGGCCTTGTTGGATGAAAGGTTGTCCTAGATTACCCGAAGGTTTCCCGAAGTATGTAAAATATGAACCACTGAATCTTGAAGGTTGTCCCTGGAAGGGTTGTCCTTGTGGGCCGATTGGTTGCCCTAGATAAGGTTGCCCGTAATACGGATGTCCTTAAGGTGGTTGTCCATAAGACATCTAACCTTGATAGGGTGGTCCTTGAACATTTGAAGGTTGTACTTGGCCACCATGATAAGTGGTGGTACCCCAAGCAACAGATAACAAAACCGAGACCTCAACCGCAGGTTGAGATGGCATAAGTCTGAGGTGATAAATATGAGCTCCTCGAGAATCATAATAATGAAATGAATTTTGTGGATACGGATTCTGATGAGCTTGGAAATATTGATCATATACCTCCCCTGCCGGAATGGAACCAGAAGAAGGTGGGGCAGTCAGGGTAGGATTAAAAACTCTAGATGCAGATGCCGACGGACCACTACTTGTAGGACCAGGTGAAGTTCCAACAATAGTGTTCACAACTGAAGATGCAGTGATGGCACTAACAATAGGGGCTGAAGAATCCACACAAATGGTTGGAATAGTCAGAACCGATGTGACAGACACATTGTGAATGTAGGGCGTAAAAGGCTCTGAAGTCGGAGTGACGATACGATACCACATGGAACTCGTAGGGGGGATTTAGAACCCATGATATCTACCAAAGAATTATAGTGTAAAGGCAACGTGACACCAAGAAGGGTGACACGGAAGGGTGAAGTTTCTAACGGTATGGGGATTTTACCACTCGCCATGAAGGTTTCTTCACCTGGGATGGGGTTCGTCTTGTCCATGTCGGAGGAAGACATTGGGACCGAAACACTAGAAGGAGTAACAAGAATGTCTTCTTCAGAAGGCTCCCAAATGGGGCTCCAACGAATTTCATAAGACTCGTCCGCAAAATTTAAGCGGTTGGATGCTTGGGATGACAGGAAGAGTATCACTAACAACTGGTACCTCAGAAGCAACAAAAGATGGAGACCATTGGTCACTCGAAACGGGAGACGGGATCGATGATTCCGCAAAGATGATTTAATTCAAAATCCTAGGAAAACTAACAAGTAAGGAAAGAACCCTACGCAAACTAAAACACAAACAAGATCTAACAAGGTAAATGTGAACGTGGCAAAATAGATTTTAAGACACAGGAACAGAACTTGACCTTTTCATCTTTAAAGAGTCGAGAAAAGGACGAAAAGATGACTCTAGTCACCTTCAATATTTAATGAGCCTGAAAGGGCAAGTGCTTAGATGGACCTTTTCTTTTAGGGAGTCCGAAAAGGAACGAAAGTGACTACTCTGGAGAACTAGGCAAAAGGTTTACCAATCAACCTGTAAAACTGCATATACACCTTGGCAATCATATGAAAACCAAGGACTTTCTATACAACAGTCAATCTTCCCGAATGTTGTGTTCGGTGCGTTACGGTTTGCAAGGTGGCAGACACGGCTTCCTAGGGATATAGGATGATAACTTAGTAAGGTATCCCAACATATACTCGACAATACTGGGAGCGCAAGTCCGTAGTAGTAGCTATTGGATCATAGAAGGAGGAATCACCCAACCTTAAGTGAAAACAATAGAGACTAGGTTTAACGACATCGGAGCACATCTCTAGCCTAGAAATCTAGATAATGTGTGTTATGTTCCAATGCATTGTTAGGCTTATTCAATTCATTTTAGAGTTGATCTTGAATTATGTTTCAATTTCTAGGCCTTACCGTATGTATATAAAAACCTAGGATGCAGCTAGAATGAGTAAAGCATCTTTCATTTCGATGAACTCACTCAAGAGACACAATGTATAAACACATCAATCCCTACAGTGCATCGATACTACTAATGAGAGATTTAAAAATTTGCCTTCTAATTTTTCAAACATGAAAAAGTTGGAATGCAAAATACACTTTCGCTTTTGCATACTAATAAATGTAATATTTTGATTTTGATAGCTTTGAATTCTAAAGAAACAAACAAGCAAGCGTGAAACCGATTGACCCAAACAATTATAATCTATGTCTAGTAGTGAAACAATCGAATCAATATGAAAATTGGTTCAATAAATAACACTAAACACCAATCAGCAAGAAACAAGCGATGGAAAAACCTCAAGCAAACCAACAGGAGGATTGCGGATGAATCTTTGGACAGTCAAGTAACTAGGCCAAATAATTCAAAACTTGAAAAACCAGGTCACAAAGCCCAAAAATACAAGATTCACTTCAATAAAACCGAAGAATAAGAACCTTAACTAAAAGAAATTAAAACAAACTAATTGATAAGAGAAAGACAGAAGGGGATTAACCAGACTAATGAATTCAGGAGGCAAAATTGAGAAAAACAATTCTACAGGAATTGTCATGGGCATAACACAAGCAACTAGTGTCGATCAGTCACTAACCATAGCAACAAAGCAACGTCGTCGCAAAAGTACATGTCTTTCACACGATGGACCGATTTCAGGAATTGTCGCGATTGTGTGAAAGGATTCGGCGATGCACAGACTTACAAAACAGAGACAACGCGATGTTGGCACCATTGTTTAATTTTTTTTAGCGTTGAACTTAAAAACAATAAAAGGTAAATGAAAACTTCCAAACAACGACTAGTCTATCCTTACAGGCAATAATGGGATTTTCCCAGATTGACCCAAGTAACCCAAAATACTAATGGTTCAATCCCAAAATCCAAAAAACACTAACTCAAAATCAAGCAAAATCAAACAAGAGAAAAACATAGGATAGACTCCCCAGTGGAGTCGCCAACTTGTGATGTTGGAAAGTGTTCCATCTACGGACATAGGCAACCCCTCTAGCCCTAGTGTGGGTCTAGTCACAGCAAAGACAGATCAACAATTGTTTTCCTTAAACAATCATCGTTGGAGGCCTACCTCAAACAAGTGGTTGATGAAGTTCCGTTGCGCTGCTCTAGCTTCCACTTCCTTCTCCTCAATGACTGATTAACCTGAAACAATACAAAGGAAAAAGAATAAAGCACGTAACCAGGAAAGAACCATGATCTATTTACTGATAAAGTCAAGAAGTCATGAGCTATCAAGTAAATTACATACAAGACATAGAAAAACACCATTGATTGTATTAATAATGAATCAAGAGCAAGCTTACAACCAAGTCTTGAGATCGTAAGCATTCTCAGAGGGTCCAGCGAGTGTGTTTCTCAAGCATTCACTCTTCAAGGATGAATCTCCCAACATACAATGTCTCTCTCTCACTCATAAGTTTTAACACAAAGTTAAGGGCACTCCACAACCTTCCACAAGTTATCAACAATCCCACACTTGTCACACTCACACCAGTTATCTATCAAACTCAAAAGCATTAACAACATTTCCCAACCAAAAGAACTCGCAGATCATAGCAAAGGTGAGTGATTTAATAGGAGAAGGAATCTCCATGAAATGTGGAAGGAGGAGCTCATCCCCAAGGAAGGTAGCACAAATGACAGAACTACCATGCCAGGAGGGGAAGGGCGACCGAAACTATGCCAACAACCAGGTCTAGAGACATCCAGAAGGTCGACTGTTGAAACGAATTCACCCAATCTGGATCATCACAGGCTGTAAACTAATTCTTTGCGACGGCATCGCGAGGAGATGATGCATGCAGAACCATCGTTGCTAGACACAACTCATAACCTCATGTCGGGTCTAGAAATCCAACCATCGCAGGAAACAGATGTACACCTACTATGGAGTTGCGATGAGACCATTATGGACATGGGAATGTCGCGTATATTAAGGTTTTACTCGTGATGAGGTTGAAACTTAAGGAATGAGGGTCAATTTGCAGCAGCAGAGAGAATTTTCTTAATATTCTTACATCAGTGGGAAGATATGAACATGTTTATTTGACACATGACATAGAAAAAGGAATGAGATGAGGACAGTGACAAATTACTATGTAACAACTATGTATGTGCAATTTTTTTCTTATTGCATGTTTGTCAATGTTGTTCTAGATTGTGAATTAAATTCTATGGATTAGTAGAGTAGAATTGTGTCTCTTGATTTTAGATCAAAATTCTTGAGCAGTTTCACTTCTATCACCATATTTCTACATGGTATCAGAGTTGGATTCACATTAGAACAAGAATTTTGAAGTTGTTCCTCAGGAGGTTCGAATTTACAAATTTAGTGTAGGAGGATCTCTTCAAAGTTTGGAAGATGGCCATTAACGGTTTGAGATTAGGTATGCCTTAGAAGGCAGCTCGAATTTCATTGCATAGAAGGATTACATGGAGGTGGTGCTTGATGACAACATATTTCTGGAATGTGTCAAGACAAAGATTGCAAAACTAGGATCAGTTAATGCATAGAACCTATCCCAATGGAAGAAAGATGCAGCCAAGGGGAGGAGAATTGTCTTTGAGGTAGTGCAAGACCACATTATCTCATATATCCATGGGAAAGAAACTCCTTTCACAATGTGGAAGACACTAACAGAGCTATTCGAGGATAGAAGTGGCCATAGAAAAGTAACCCTCAAAGACAAACTTCGAAATATCAAGATGTAGAAGAATGACACTATTCCGCAATATCTCACCAAATTTACACGAGTTTGGGATGAGCTTGGAGGGGTTTGTATGATTGTTGTAGAATATGAATTGGTGAGCCTAGCTCTTCTAGGCCTTCCAAAAATTTTGTATTCATCCAACGCAAAGGATGAAGAAAATTTTAAATTGTTTGGAAAGGGAAAGAAGGAAAAAGGGAAGAAGTCTCAAACCAAACCAGAATCCAACAAAGGGGGCAAGAAGAAAGACTTGTGCAAAATAAAATGATTCAATTGTCATGAATTCGAGAACTATGCTACAAATTGTCCATAAAAAAGTCTAGAGAGAAGAAATTAGGAGGAGTAGTAGGTGAAGTATTGGCGTCACAATTCGAGCTAGACTTCACACTTATCACATGCATGGCCAGCACTGTGATGGGGAGTTTATGGTACTTGGACTAGGGTGCCTCATTCCACATGACAAGGTGTAGAGATTTTTCAGTGATGTGGAGGATAAATATTTCCATATGCATATTGATTTTGGGGACGAAGGAAGGTACAGTGCTACTAGGATTGGTATTGTAACCTTTAAGAGGGATTTTGGATCCCCTCTTCACCTCAAAGATGTCCTCGAAAAATTCAACAAAGGTAAATCCTTTCTGAGACACATAGCCATTGGACAGGTGAAGCAAATCGAGGTTCTGTGAATAACCTATATAAAATTGATGTGGAATATTGTGCTACATTAAGCAGCCAGGTAGAGAAAGTGCAGAGTCGCAATGCCGATGAGCTATGGCATAGGATATTGGACCATTTTCATCATGGTTCCTTGAATATTATGTAACAAATAACCACTGGATTTCCTAAAGAAGCACTTGACCCGCAAGATTTCTGTAAAGGTTGTACCATGGGGAAGTATGTGAAATCCATATTCCATGATAGAGATAGAAAAGCACATGCAGTCTTGGAGAGAGTCCACTCTAATGTCTATCGACCTTTCTCAACAACCTCCACTACCAGACATAATTATTTTGTTATTTTTATTGATGATTTCTCAAGGAAGTGTTGGATCTTCTTCATGTGGAAGAAGGATGAGACATTCTTAAAGTTTGTAGAATACAAGGTACTAGTTGAGAAAGAGACCAACAAGAAGGTGATGACTCTCAAAAGAAGAAATGGATGTGAGTATTTTTTGAATTAATTTAAGGATTTATGTGCAAAAGAAGGCATTTAAATAGAGCCAACATCACCCCACAACCCACAACAGAATGGGGTAACTGAGAGAAAGAATTGGAGCATTGTGGGAGTTGTGAGAGCTATGAAACATGACCAAGGCCTACCATTACATTTGTGGCTAGAGGCATGTAACGCAATAGTCTACTTGCAGAACTAGAGTCCTCGTCGAATTATTGGTATGATTACACCGGGGGAGGCTTTCTCTGGGAGAAAAGCAAGTGTGTTTCACTTTAGGATTTTTGGAGCCTTTGTTTACAGCCATGTCTCCAAAGATTCGAGGAAGAATCTTGAGCCAACAATAGAGTTGGGAATTTTTGTGGGTTACACCAACTCCACACAATTACTGGGTGTACTTACCTTCCCTCAGAATGACAGTTGTGTGAAGGGATGTAAAGTTTGATGAGGAGAAACCAATGAGATTCTCTCTTGAGAGGGAGCTGCAAATCCCACCAGAAGAGGAGCTTTTAGCTCCAAAGGAGGAGCCTCGGGAGGAACCTCAAGAAGTTTTGGGTCACCCACAAATGGAGGAGCAGAGTGGAGATATCCACTCAAGAAAAACCATACAAAGAAGGTAGAAAGAGAACTATGGAAGATGATATATTGGTGCAGGATGTGAGCAAGAATGTGGGAGCTCCTTCAAATTTGTGCAAGAAAAGGAGGTCACTTTAGAGGTGCACTAGCTACATGGCTCTAATGTCTGAGCTTATAGATATTAAGCCATCCTCTTTTGAGGAAGAATTAGAGAAACTAGCTTGGGTTAATGCAAGGGTAGAAGAATATGAATCCATCATAAAGAACAATGTTTGGGAAGTGGTCCCAAGATCGATAGATAAATTAGTTGTGGGTTCGAGATGGATCTTCAAGGTTAAGCATGGAACAAACAAAAGAATAGAGAAGTATAAGGCCAGATTTGTGGCAAAAGGATTCTCTCAAGTTGAGGGAATTGACTATGAGAAAACCTTTGCTCCTGTATCAAGGTATTCATCCATTAGATCAATTCTTGCACTGGTTGCACAAATGGGGTGGAAGATCCACCAAATGGATGTAAAAACAAAATTTCTCAATGGTGTTATTGAGGAGGAAGTGTATATCAAGCCACCAAAAGGTTTTGAGACATTTGATCGGGAGCCTCATGTGTGCAGAAGCGAGAATTGTACAATCTCAAACAGGCATCTTGATCTTGGCACACCAGGATCAACAATTATCTCACTGGATTGGGATTCACCAAAATTGACGCAGATGAAAACCTCCATCATATTTTAGTAGAAGGTAAATTCTTTATCATTGTTATATATGTTAATGATTTAATATTGACAAGTGATGACTGGCTAATCATCTCTTGCAAGGAGGACCTTGGAAGGGAATTTGAGATGAAAGACATGGCTCTCAAGTACTACTTCCTTGGGTTGGAAGTATGGAAAGATGATGGGGAATTGTTTCTATCTCAAGGCAAGTATGCCACCGAGATACTACAAAGATTTCACATGGAGAGTTGTAAGCCCATGGAGATAGCTCTGGTGACCAACTAGAGGAAGTAGAATTCGACTTTAGGTGAAGAGGTTGATGTTACCATTTATCAGCAGCTAGTGGGTTCACTAATATATCTTGTGAACACATGAACAAATATGTGCTGCGTAGTCAACCAACTAAGTCAAGCTATGGTTAGGCTAACCAAATTGTATTGGAGGGAAGCAAAGAATGTTTTACAGTACCTTAAAGACACTACCCAATATGGATTATGGTATAGATGGATAGAGGAAGTGAAACTATGGGGCTTCACATATGTAAATTGGGCAGGGAGTCCATCCAATCGGAAGAGTACATTGGGTGGAATTTTCAATGTTGGGCCTGCAACTGTTTCTTAGTACAACAAGAAGCAAAGATCTGTGGTGCTTAGCTCAGTAAAAGCATAAAACATTGATGCAAGTTAAGAAGTATGTGAGGTTATCTACATGAGAAAGATACTTGTGGAACTATTTGGTCAGATGATGAATCCAATTGTGATATATTGTGATAATCAGAGTTACATTAATCTCTCTGAAAATATAGTATTTCACAGTCAATCAAAGCATATAGATATCTAGTATCATCATTTATGGGACTGTGTGCAAAGGCGGATAATGTTGCTACATACATTCCAACGGAGGAACATGGCACTAACATCTTGACAAAGGCTTTGTTAAGACGAAAGTTCAAATTCCACAGGTGCAGGATAGGGGTGGTTGATAATCCCTTTCTTGATGAGGGAGTCTTGACAAGTTTAGCAAGAAAGTATCAATTTGATTTTACCTTAGTAAAATTGAGAAAATTTGAATTTCCACATCAGCACACAACTTGGAGGTAGTTAATTTATGTGACATGGCTCTTGTCACTAAGTTAGTTCAGTAAATTCGAGTTAGAGGGCTTGGAATTTAGTTAAGCATGTGTGATTGCTAATTTGTAGCAATCAAATGTTAGTTATTTCTAGTTGTATTAAGTTAAACTAGTTCTAACTGTTGATAGAACCAGTGGAAGGTCAATTGTGCAGTAAGTCAACAATATAACTCATTGATCACTAGTTATCTGATCAATTAGCTCAAAATAGCTAGTCCATGTAGAGAATTCGAGTACCCATGCTGTGGTGGAGATTCTAAGGCAGTGTAACAAGTAGTTGACTAGTTTGAGTGTATAGGTGTTGCATGTAGTAAGACAATCAAAACTTAGAAATTGCACAATCAATTCAAGTAGGTACGTGAATGTTCTGGTCAAGAAACCTGCTCTGAGTACCTTATTAGTGTTCACGGAAAGAAGAAAATAATGTATTAAATAAACGTCAATTCTGTCATCGTGTCTGATCAGTCCTTGTTTCTTCATGGAAATATGAACCATGAAAAATGGACACTTGATTTTCTACAATTAAGCTTCTGCAAATTGATAGTAGAAGTAGGTTATAGTATTTTGCTTTGATTTATATTGCATTATCAAGTTAACCTATCATAGATTTTCTACATGGTATCAGAGCTGTGAATAGTATACTGAAAAGAGAATTCAAAGTTCGAAGTTCTGGGTTGTAGGTGCAAATCGAATTCATATCATACTTCAAAGTTGGCCAATGGCATTCTAAGGCTTGAGACTCGAGTATGCCTTGGAAGGTAGCTCGAATGACATAGCATGGAAAGATAGAATGGAGGTTTTATTAGAAGACAATGGCTTGAAGGAATTCATTGATCAAAAAATCCCAAAGCCAACTTCAACTAATGCACAAGAGTTGGCTGAGTGGAAGTAGTGTGTGGCGAATGCAAGACGGATCATCCTTGATGGAGTTTGAAACCATATTTTCTCGAGTCTCCATGGGAAGGATACTCCATTTTCAATGTGGAAGACATTGAAGGACCTCTACTAGAACAGTAGCGACTAGAGGAAATTGGCGCTCAAGGGTAAGCTTCGAAGATCAAGATGGAGAAGGGTGATACTATTTCCACATATCTAAACAAGCTCACCACCTGTAGAGATGAGATTGGCAGTGTGGGAATAACTACTGCCAATGATGATATGGTTAGTCTCGCTCTCCTTGGCCTTCCAAAGAGTTGGAATAACTACTAGGACTCTGTGAATGGAAGGGAGAAACTGTTGGATTGGGAACGACTATGGTCGGATCTTATGAAGGAGGAGATCAGGAGGAGCACACGAGATGGTTCTTCACCCAAGAATGATGATAAAAAAAATATGGCCTTAGCAACTAATGCAAGTTAAGGGAAGGGGAAGTCTTCCGATTTCAAATCGAATTCTTCTCATGGAGGGAAGAAGTGTGACATGTCTAAAGTAAGATGATTTAATTATCACAAGATGGGACATGATGCAACTAATTGCCCATCGAAGAAGTCCAAGAAGGGATGCTTGGAAGGATTGGAAGGTGAGGCATTAGTCTGAGTCTCAGTTCGAAATGGACTTTACCCTCATCGCATGCATGGTGTCATCGATGATGGGTTGTGTCTGGTATCTTTCCAGTGGAGCCTCATTCCACATGACCGATGATAAAAATTTATTCAATGCCTTGGAGGATAAATACCTCAATATGCGCATAGAGATGGGTGACGACAGAAGGTATAGAGTTTCAGGAGTGGGCACGGTTTCTTTTCAGAGGGAGCATGGAGCTCCTCTCACCTTGATAGATGTGATGTGTGTGCCTAGACTGAAGAAGAACTTGGTATCAATTGCAATGTTGGAGGACAAAGGCTATGATGTTGTCTTCAGTAAAGGAAAGGTGTTCTTAAGACACATAGCCATGGGTCAAACCAAGAGGATAGAGATTTGGGTGAAGAATCTCTATAAACTAGAGGCAAATGATTGTGCATCATTGAGTATGAAATCAAAATTGGTGCAAAGCCAAGACATTGGCGAGTTGTGGCACAGGTGGTTGGGCCATTTGCATCATGGGGCTTTGAAGATAATGCAACAAATATCTACAGTACTTCCCAAAGGTAAACTTGAGTAAGTTGACACATGCAAAGGTTGTACCTTGGGAAAGTACACCAAGTCTTCCTTTCATGATCGAGACAGTCGAGCAGAGGCTATCTTAGAGCGAGTTCATACTGATTTTTGTGGACCATTCTCAATGGAATCCACAGCGAAGCAAAGGTATTATGTGATTTTCATTGATGACTATTCTCATAAATGCTGGATTTATTTCATGCAGAAGAAGGACCAAACTTTCACAAAGTTTTGTGAGTTCAAAGCTTTGGTCGAGAAAGAGTCAAGGAAGAAGATCGAGGCCTTGAGAAGTGAAAATAGTGGAGAATATGTCTCTCAAGAGTTTAAGGAATTCCGTGCAGCGGAAGGAATTAAATGAGAGTTGACGACACCTCATAACCCACAGCAGAATGGGGTGGTTGAGAGGAAGAACAAAACTATTGTAGGGGTAGCACGGGAAATGTTGTGTGACTAAGGCCTTCCACTTCACTGGTGGGTTGAGGCATGCAACATAGCGGTCTATTTGCATAATAGAAGCCCACATTGCATACTTGGGATGAAGACACCAGAGGAAGCTTTCTCCGATAAGAGACTAGATGTGGGTCACTTTAGGATCTTTGGCTCATCGGTATATTTCCATGTGATAAAGGATGCACGGAAGAAGCTTGAGCTGACAGCAGAGTTGGGGATATTTGTGGGGTACACTGATACACCTCACAACTATCAGGTGTACTTGCCTACCAGTCAGAGGACAATGGTTCACAAAGATCTCAAGTTTGATGAGTAGAAGGCCATGCAAGTTTCCCTTGAGAGGGAGCTCCAACTACAGGCTGTGGAGGAACTATTGGTTCCTACTGAGGAGGAGCCTCATATTGATGTGAAGAAGCCACATGCAGAGGTTCTAGGAGTGGAGACATCCACTCAAGTAGAGTCTTCCAGAGATGGATGGAAGCGCACAAGAGAAGCTAACAGATTGTTGGAGGATGCAAGAGAGAATGTGGGAGCACCTCCTTCTC
>APFE031033354.1:74358-84685 GCA_000404065.3 Pinus taeda | reverse complement strand
GACCCACCTATGGTTTTGTGCATGATTTTCACACATGTTTTTTGGACGCGATGGTTTTCGGTCCATGGTTTTGGACGTGATGGTTTTTTGGTCCATGGTATTGGATGCTTCGGCATGTACAAATACGTATTGTTACATTGAAAGGAACATAATGAAAAATCAAGCTGGTAGTCCCGGTTTTGGGATCCAGTGGGAAATCTTTGTGTATATGTGTTTTATGTGTTATGCTCTCACATTTTTATTTTTTCCTGTGATTTAGAATACCTTATGTACGGGGTTAAAACCTATAGGAAGATCCATCAAATGGATGTGAAGACTGCATTCCTCAATGGCCAGATTAAGGAAGAGATGTACATAGAGAGCCGGAAGGCTTTGAGACCTTCGATCGTGAGTCAAATGTGTGCTGACTCAAGAGAGAGTTATACGGGCTGAACCAAGCACCTCATGCTTAGTACACCAGGATAGACAACTACTTCACCGAGTTGGGCTTCACAAAGAGTGAAGTGGATGCGAACCTGTACCACATCATGGTGAAAGGTAAATTATTGATCATCATACTTTATGTTGATTATCTCATATTCACTGGTAATGATTAGTTGATTGTGTCTTGCAAGGAGGAATTTGCAAGAGAATTCAAGATGAAAGACATGTGTCTCATGCATTACTTCCTTGGCATGGAAGTGTGGTAGAAGGATGGGGAGTTGTTTCTGTCTCAGGGCAAGTTATGCCAACGAGATACTTAGGAGATTCCATATGGAGAAGTAAAAGCCCATGTAGATTCCTCTAGCAGGTAGCTGGAGGAAGGAGGTTGCTACTTCAAGAGAAGTGGTAGAGTCTACTGTGTACAAGCCGCTTGTGGGTTCACTAATGTACTTAATGAACACATGACTAGATTTGTGCTATGCGGTGAACCAATTGAGTCAAGCAATGGTTCGGCCTACCAAGATGTTTTGGAAGGCAGAAAAGCATGTGTTGAGATACCTCAGATGCACATCTTAGTATGGATTATGGTATAGCCAGACAGAGGGAGTGAAGCTACAGGGCTTCACTGATCCAGAATGGGCAGGGAGTCCATCAAATCGGAAGAGCACATCAGGAGGGATTTTCAACCTTGGTTCAACGACAGTTTCTTGGTACAACAGAAAACAGAGATTAGATGCACTCAGCTTGGCAGAGGCATAATACATGGCTGCAAGTCAAGCATCATGTGAGGCCATCTCGATGCGGAAAATCCTAGTTGGTTTGTTTGATCAGAGGATGGATCCAACTGTGATCTATTGTGATAATCAGATTTGTATCAAACTCTTTGAGAATCCAGTATTTCATGATAGGTCCAAGCACATCAACATCTGGTATCATCATCTCAGAGACTATGTAGTGAGGAGGATCATGTTGTTGCAGTATATTTCGACAGAGGAGCAAGATGCTAACATTTTTACAAAGGCATTGTCAAAGTGTAAATTGTTGGCATTATGATACATGTGTTGTCCTTGATGGCAACTCATTCAGATGAAAGATCACAGTACAGCATGTCAACAACAAAGAATTACAGATCAGACTACAAAGAATGAAGAAAGAAAGGTATACGTAGGTTCACCTTGACCAAGATACCTATACACCCAATTTCACTGAACACAAGTAGCGTATATGTACACATGCACTTTCACAGAAGGAAAAGCATGTATATCTTGGAAAACTAAGTTTTTGGTCTGAGGTATTTGGTCCAAGGAATTTTGATCCAAGGTATTGGTCCAAGGTATTTGATCTGAGGTATTGACCCTAGGTATTTGGTCCAAGGTATTTGTCCTAAGTGGTTTTGGTCCATGGTATTGAGAAAGGCCTAAAACTATAGAAGGAGGAGAAGATCATTAGGCCAAGTGTGCAAGTATCAAATATCTGATGAAGTGTGAGATCTAGTATGCAGGTTATTAGCTTATGGTGATGTGCTTGATCTGAACCAAGGATGAACCTTAGCGCTTGATGAAGGATAAGATCTAATGATGGATCGAGGTCTTAAGGTTTGAAATGGATTATCATTATGTGGTTTGATCATGTATATTCTAGATCTAAATATTGACACATGTGTTATTTTGTAAATATTATGATCTGGGTATAATTGAAGTCTAGAATAGTTGTAGAATTATGAACTAATATTTGCAGATGTGTACGTTGATTGGCTTTGATAAAAGCATGTATACATGTTGGTTCGACACATGGAAGTAGCGTATACCTTATGAATTATGTTTTAGTTGTTTATGTTTGTTGTTGCAGAGTTCTGGGTTCTACTTTGGGTTCTAGTGACAGTGTTTTGAATTATCAGATTGATTGTGATTTGCTACAGTGATGATGGGTTGTCAAAGTGATTGATTGCTTCAGTTTTTGGTTGATTGAGAAAGTGATGATTGAGGTTCAGTGATTGGTTGATCCAGATGTATTTGATGATTGTATTGCAGTTATGATGTTGTTAATGGGTCCAATCTGAAAATTTATGAAACGTGGTCCTTGGAGGAAGAAAAAAGGTCGTAGCCTTCTGTAGGTCGCTGCCTACGTACTAGTATGAGTCTGCACCAGTACAAGATTGTAAACAGATTTTCTTATTATTAAAAGAAGACAGAGACGACAACAACATATGGTTTTTACCCACATTGGGTTTCCACCTTATATCTCGGTGTTCATGTGTGTTTCTTATGTGTGATGCTTTATTCTACTTTTACTATACTCTCTAATAAATATCTGATATACTGGTTAAGTTCAATGCATAATAAATTGGCTAAATCAAATGTTCTCTGCAGATACGTTGGTGGCTTTAATTACAATCGTGTGTACACGCTAGTTCACTTAGTTGAAGTAGCGTATATAAATATGTTTGGGAAATAAAATTATTGATCTGATAATACTGATTCACCCCCCTTTCAGTATTATTTCCAACAATTGGTATCAAAGCAGGTCCTTCAAAATAAGCTTGATCGCTAGAGGGGAGATCCATCATCATGAGTAATCAAGAAAGAATGGGATCCATCAAACCACCAATCTTTGATGGGAGAAACTTTGTTTATTGGAAAATAAGAACCACAACCTATCTACAATCACTTGGAATGGATGTCTGGGAAATTGTGGAAGGAGGATATACATTTCCAATAGTAATTCCTACAGATACGGCAGGTAAAAAGCAATATGAAACCAATGCTAAGGTTGTCAATACTTTATTGGGAAGTCTGTCACAATCAGAGTTTGTCAAAGTCATGCAGCTCAAATCAGCCAAAGAAATATGGGACAAAATCATTCTGAGCTATGAAGGAGACTCTCAGGTAAAATGTGCTAATCTTGAAACTCTCATAATTCAGTATGAAACTCTTAAAATGCAAAGTGATGAAAGTATAGCTAGTTACTTCTTACATATAAATGAGGTTGTCAATTGTATTAAGAATATGGGTGAAGATATAAAGGAATTTACCTTAGTTGAGAAAGTTTTAAGATCCTTGTCTACTAAATTTGAATCAAAAGTGTCTGCCATAGAAGAAAAACAGGATCTACAGACTATCACTATGACACAGCTTCACGGAATTTTAACTGCCTTTGAGATGAGAAAACGAGGTCCATCAGATATGAGAGAAGCCGCATTTAAAGCTTCAGCAAAAGGAAAGGAAGAACTCAATGAATCAGGACATATTTCAGAAGAAGAAGATGAAGTAAACTTTGTCAAGAAGCTTCAACGGGGTTCCTGATGATTTAGAGGTAAGATACCCTTCAAATGCTTTGCCTGTGGTAGAGTCGGTCATTATGCTACGAAATGTCCTCATAATGATAAATATGAAAAAGGGAAGGAATATGCAAAATGGAATAGAAAAAAAGTTGTAAATAAAAGGAGTTATTATGCTCATGAAGATAGCGATGGTTTATAAAATAGTGATGAAGATGAAAATAGTAATGACTATAGACTTCTAATGGCTTATGACGATGATAATTTTTGGGATGCACTGGAAGAAGATGATCTTCATGAAGAAATCTCTAAACTCAAAATATGTTTAGAAGAAAAGAATATGATTATAGATACCTTGACATACCAACTTGTTGAAAAATAAAAACACAATGAAAAACTAGAATGTGAAATTGTGGGTCTAAGAAAGGATCTTGAGAAAACGAAATCTCTCAAACTTAGATTTGCTAAAGGATCAGAAACCTTAAATGAAATTATCAAAGTGTAGTGTTCTCCTTTGATAAAGATAGGCCTTGGATATACTGAAGAAGAATCTCAATCACAGAAGCCGTTAACCTCCACTAAAATCTATCTTGATGCAGCAAAGACAAGTGAACAGTACGACAATCGTCAACAAAGGCATAAAGCAGATCACCAGGTAAATCAGACTCAATTTATTCCAAGGATTAATAGAAGCCACAACCAACCTCAGGTAAATCATACTCAATTTGCTCCAAAGATGAATATCAATAGAAACTACAATCACCATGTCAATAGATTCGATAATTTTGGACACAAAGTTGTTCAATGTGTTGCTTATAAAACCATCATGACTAGAGAAGCACGAAATCAAAGGAATGTAACAACGGTCAAGAAAAGTTCCTATAATAACTTTTCTCTTATTGAAAATGAAATAGAATGCTCAATCTGTAACAACTTTGGTCATGAAGAATCTAAATGCAGGAGAAAATTTCAGCAAACATCTCAAAAGGAGAAAACTCCATTAAATCCAAAGATATGAAGAAGGAAAGAATCTCAAACAGAAAGATGTGGTATAGCCTTGTATGCAGAAGGAAAAGAAAATTAGTGGTATATCGACAGTGGATGCTCAAAACACATGAGAGGTGACAAAGAAAAACGACACTCCTGCTGTCATAAAAGGCAAAGGATTTGTTTTCTTGAAAGAAAAGGTTAAAGCTGGAAATGTTATGTATGTAGACGATTTAAAGGATAACCTGTTGAGTGTCAGTCAAATGTGTGATCAAGGAAACGAAGTGGTGTTTCGATCAAACGAATGTGTTGTTCATGAGCTTGATACAGGGGTGACCGTGATCAAAGGTACAAGAACTCCAAACAACTTATGCATACTCAATGGAGGACAACAATAGTGCTATAGAAGCAAAAATGATGAAAACTAGATATGGCATAGAAGATTGGGACATCTAAGCTTTTCTCAAATAAGAAAAGCAATGCAGATTCAAGGTTGTTCATGATCTTCCAGATATCAACATCCCTAAAAATACAATATGCAACCCAAGTCAATTTGGTAAGCAAACCAAAGCTCACTTCATTGAAAAAGAAGGGTCAGATAGTAAGCCTCTTGAACTTGTCCATACTAATTTATGTGGACCATCAGGGAAGAAGTCACCTCGTGGAGAAGAATAATTTATTTTGTTCATTGATGATTTTTCCAGAATGTGTTGGATAGGTCTGCTAAAGCATAAAGATGAAGCATTTGAAAAGTTCCAAGCCTTCAAAGCTTTGGTTGAAAATGAATTAGATCGAGAAATCAAATGTCTCAGATCTGATCGAGGAGGGGAATTTACCTCGGATGAATTCTTTGACTTTTGTGAGCAACATGGAATAAAAAGGCAATTCTCCACCGCAAGGACTCCTCAGCAAAATGGAGTGATAGAAAGAATGAACAAAACTGTTCAACAAATGGATCGAGCTATGCTAGATGAATCTGGAACTCCTGCAACATTCTGGGGTGAAGCTGCATTCGCTGTCGTAACTATTCTCAACCAAGCAAATGTTCGGGTAAATAGCACTCAAACTCCACATGAACTTTGGTATGGTAAGACTCATATTGTAAAATACTTCAAAGTTTTTGGAAGCAAATGTTATATCAAAAGGAGTGATGAAAAACTTGGTAAGCTTGAGCCTAGAGTAGATGAAGGTATTCTTCTTGGTTACTCTTCCCGAAGTAAAGGGTATAAATGTTATAATAAAATCCTTGGGGAAATTGTTGAAAGTATTGATGTTGTAGTTGATGAAGCATGCAAAAATCCAAAATAGACAAAAACAAAAGATTATGACAACGAAGAAGATGGGGAGTATTTTCCCACATCAAATCACAATGATTCTGAAGAAGAAACCAATGAAGCACCAAAAGAAGAGATAACAATAGAAGAAAATACTCCATCCAGGCATGTTCGGAAAAATCATCCAGAAACTCAAATTTTAGGGGAAAAAGAGGCAGGTGTACAGACAAGAAGAACCATTACAAAAACATCAAGCTATCTAGCATTACTATCCTCCACCAAACCTCAAAATGTAAATGAAGCATGCAAAGATGAATGTTGGGTCAAGGCCATGAATGGAGAACTTGAGCAAATTGAAAAAATAATACTTGGGAATTAGTTCCTAGACCTCATGATAAAAATATTATAGGAACTAAATGGATATTCAAAAACAAGTTGAATCAAAATGGATAAGTTATTAGAAACAAGGTCAAACTTGTTTGTAAAGGATATGCTCAATAGGAAGGTATATATTTTGAAGAAAATTTTGCACCTGTTGCTAGACTTGAAGCCATAAGGATGTTTCTTGCTCTTTCTAGCTTTTAGAAATTCAAAATATACCAAATGGATGTAAAATCTACTTTCCTTAATGGAGATTAAGAAGAATAAGTTTATATTGAACAACCAGAAGGATTCATTCTTGGAAATGATGGAACACTTGTATGCAGACTCAAAAAGGCCCTCTATGGTTTGAAACAGGCTCCAAGGGCCTGGTATTACCGCCTTGACAAATATCTACACCAACAAGGTTTTTCAAAAGGGTCAGTAGATAGCAATCTATATACAAAGATTGACACTGATAAATTGCTAATAATTGTTGTTTATGTTGATGATATCATTTTTGGTATCAATGAAGATCCATGAGTCAGAATTTTACTTTAGTAATGCAACAAGAAATTGAAATGTCCTTGCTTGGTGAACTTACCTATTTTCTTGGTCTACAAGTTCAACAAAATAAAGATGGTATTTTTCTTTCACAAATCAAATATCTCAAACAAATCTTGAAAAGGTACGACATGGAAGATTCTAAACCTGTATGTACCCCAATGGTAACAGGATGCAGTCTTAGCCCAAATGATGAATCAACAGCAGTACATCAACCAACTTATAGATCCATGATTGGAAATATGTTTTATCTAACAGGTACCCGACCTGACATCATGCATGCAGTAGGAATAGTTGGAAGATTCCAAGCAAATCCAAAGGAATCACACCTTCAGGCAGTCAAAAGAATTTTCAAATATCTTCAAGGAACACAAAACTTTGGTTTATGGTATCCTAGAGATACAGATCTTACTCTTTATACATATACAGATGCAGATTGGGCAGGAAGTGTTGATGACAGAAAAATCACTAGTGGTGGTGCATTCTATATGGGTTCCATGTTAGTGTCTTGGTTCAGCAAGAAATAAAGTTCAATTGTGTTATCTACAGTTGAGGTAGAATATGTGGTTGTTGCATCTTGCTACACACAACTACTTTGGATGATGCAAACATTGCAAGACATTCAGATCACATGTACTCCACCCATCTCCATTCTATGTGATAATACAAGTGCCATCAGTATTTCAAAAAATCTAGTCATGCACTCCAAGACCAAGCACATACCCATCAAATACCATTTTCTACATTAACAAGTGCTTGAAAAAAAATTCAAATTGGAATATGTTCCCTCCAAAGAACAGGTTGCCAATATATTCACTAAACCATTGCCCAGAGAAACATTTGAATATCTCAGACAAAAGTTGGGAGTAGTTGCCACATCATCCTGCTGTTAAACCAAAATTTTCAAAGAAAGGTTATTATACGCGTGTTTCATGAAGTATAGTCACGTACACACACGAGTTTTTGTGGGTCAAGGAGTGTATATGTTTTTCAGACGAGAAAAATAGTGGGGCAAGCTCTAATATGGGTGCTCTAACTGATATTGATGATTAATATGCTCTATTAATTAATTTTCATCTGACTGACAAAGATGCCTTGATCATTGACCTGTTAACAATGCAACACCGATTTAGGGGGAGCATTACCCTTCATGTACATTTAGCATTGTTGGCATTATGGTTGTTGAGTCCAACTATGGCTTCAGATATTTATACCATTTGTTGCTCAAGTCATGTAAAAGTCAAGGGTGTGATATGTCTTCTCATACATTTGAATGAGTCCTCTTGGACAAATTATGTAATTTGTATCCCCACTTTACATGGGATGGGTGATGTAATATTTCTTGTTTTGGTCATGTATAAACAATTGGTATATCCCCACTTGGTTGGGTGGACGAGTCAAATTTGGTATATCCCCACTTGGTTGGGAGATGGATGTATGTATGCGTCATTGGTGATAGGAAGGTCATCCTCACATAGTTGATTTATAGAGTCATGTTATTCTTTTAGAAAATATTTTTGTTGACCTTGCTTGTGCTCAGGGGGAGCATGAACGGTTTCAGTACATCTCAGCATGTACAAAAGGGGATCTCAATCAGAGAATTCAACATGTACTGAGGGGGAGCATGACCAACATAATGTATGTCAAAGGAAGAAATTATCTTGGTCCACCCTTTTCCCTTGATGTCAAAGGGGGAGAGTGACTTGGTGTTGTTGTTGCCATCAAGTCCAAAGGGGGAGATTGCTAGCATTATGATACAGGTGTTGTCCTTGATGGCAACTCATTCAGATGAAAGATCACAGTACAACATGTCAACATCAAAGAATTACATATCAAAATACAAAGAATGAAGAAATAAAGGTATACCCAAGTTCACCCTAACCAAGCTGCATATACACGCAGTTTCTCTGAGCACAAGTAGCGTATATGTACACACGCACTTTCACAAAAGGAAAAGTGCATATATCTTGGAAAACTAAGTTTTTGGTCCGAGGTATTTGGTCCAAGGAATTTTGATCCAAGGTATTGGTCCAAGGTATTGACCCTAGGTATTTGGTCCAAGGTATTGGTCCTAAGTGGTTTTGGTCCATGGTATTGATAAAGGCCTAAAACTATATAAGGAGGAGAAAATCATTAGGCCAAGTGTGCAAGTATCGAATATCAGATGAAGTGTGAGATCTAGTATGCAGATTATTGGCTTATGGTGTTGTGTTTGATTTGAACCAAGGATGAACCTTAGCACTTGATGAAGGATAAGATCTAATGATGGATTAGGATCTTAAGGCTTGAAATGAATTATCATTATGTGGTTTGATCATGTATATTCTAGATATAAATACTGACGCATGTGTTATTTTGTAAATATTATGATATGGGTATAATTGAAGTCTGAAATAGCTGCAGAATTATGAGTTAATATTTGTAGATGTGTACGCTAGTTGGCTTTCATACAAGAGCATATACACACTGGTTTGACACATGGAAGTAGCGTATAGCTTATGAAGTATGTTTCAGTTGTTTCTATTTGTTGTTGCAGAGTTCTAGGTTTTGCTTTGGGTTCTGGTGACTGTATTCTGGTGACAGTGTTATGAATGATTAGATTGATTGTGATTTGCTATAGTGACAATGGGTTGTCAAAGTGATTGATTGATTCAGTTTTTGATTGATTCAGAGAGTGATGATTGAGGTTCATTGATTGGTTGATGCAGATGTATTTGATGATTGCATTGCAGTTATGATGTTGTTGATGGATCCAGTCTAAAAATTTATGAAACGTGGTCCTCGGAGGAAGAAAGAAGGTCGTAGCCTTCTGTAGGTCGTCGCCTACATACTAGTAAACATATCGACTAGTACAAGAGCTAGGGGGTTGTAGCTCCCTTCCAGTGGAATCTGGAGAATGAGAGAAGGTTGTAAGCTTTTGCAGGTAGAATCCTGCGTACTGGTATGAGTATGCACCAGTACAATATTGTAAACAGATTTTCTTATTATGAAAAGAAGACAAAGATGACAACAACAGGTGGTTTTTACCCACATTGGTTTTCCACCTTATATCTTGGTGTTCGTGTTTGTTGCTTATGTGTGATGCTGTATTCTGCTTTTACTACACTATCTAATAAATCTCTAATATACTGGTTAAAGTTCAATGCATGATAAATTGGCTAAATCAAAAGTTCTTTGCATATATGTTGGTTGCTTTAAATACAGTCACGTGTACACACTAATTCACTTAGTTGAAATAGCGTATATAAATTTGTTTGGGAAATAAAATTATTGATCTGATAATACTGATTCACCCCCCTCTCAGTATTATTTCCAATTCGAGTTCCATAGAGACAGGATTGGGGTGGTAGATAATCCCTTTCTTTTTGAGAGGGAGTGTTGAAATATGGCAACAAGAATATTCCAATTTAATTTGTCCTTGAATTAAATTGTGAATTAAAAT
>APFE031033354.1:7541-64721 GCA_000404065.3 Pinus taeda | reverse complement strand
AGATCATCTCATCAACCTCCGACTCTCGATGTGCCACATTCAGGTCCATGAAGCAGCCTCCATCATATCTGCAATGTGCCATCTCAAGCCTGCCATAGAAACAAGTATATACCTATCTCATCTATCCATGTGCTGCGCGTGATCATAGATCAATCAGCTCCCATGTGTCAAAAGTGGTTAAGTCTCAGCTCAACCTATGCCCAAGTGTTTCTACCAAGGCATCATTATTGTTGTAACTCCATCACTCCAAAGTGTCTCATATCGATCCTCCACATCAAGTCACTCTTTCAAGCCATTCCCATACATGTACTTGAAAGTATACACCCCATCCTGCATCAAAGTCTCTGACCTCAGCTCCTCAATGCATCAGATCCTCCAAGTCCACCATATATGAAGTCCCTAAAAGTCACAACCTCATGTCATCATGAGCTCAATGAGTCATCTCCAACCAACATCTCAGCAAGCATACAAGTCTCGACCCAAAGGTCTCTGCAATATGTCTCAGCTCTCCATGTAGTAGGAATGCTCCATACTCTGCTCACAACTCCATCCAAGTCCATGGCCTTGTTGTACATAAGTGCACAACCTCTCCATGGGATCATAAGTAAAACATCTCCATGTCACATCAGCAAATCCACCTGCACAACATCCCTGCCTTGGCAATCCTCATTGGATGCCCATAAGTGACACCTCTACAAGTGCTCCTACACAATGTCCCTGCATAACACTGCCATGCTCCATGTCTCCAACCTGATGTCCATGACTAAGTTGCCCATGTAGTCCAACCAAGTAGACCCATCACAACAATCGGTCATCCTCATCCAAGTCTGCAATTTTCTGCCTAGTGAACTTGGTCACCCAACCATATCATCATCACATGAGTCTCTCCATCATAGCTCCTCCATTGAATGTTCCACCAAGACTTTCTCTTGGTCTCAGCCATGAGAAGTCCACCCAAGCATCATCATAGCTCAAGTGTGTGCCCTCCAATGTTTCCATGAGTCATGCCGCGCACTTTTCCAATTTTCCATGTGGCTAAAGAATGACCCAATCCTCTGCAATGATCATCATGTTCCTCCCTTGTCACGGGCCTTTGTACCTTCTACCATAAGGTCACAAACAACCTCAACAAGTCTTGCAACAGTCAACAATCCTTGCTTCTCCATACAAGGTCTCATCATAGATATCCATGGTAAGATGCTCCCTAGCATCGGCAAACTGCTTTTGCCCTTCCCTGCATACGGTCCATCTACCAAAAGCTCAAGTGAAATACAAGTATCAATAATTACTTCATCATTGTCATGAGGCTCCTCCATGTGAGTACCCTCATCCATCCATGTCTGCAAACTGCACGATCCTAGTCCAGCATGATCAATCTCAAGTTCATCCTCCTTCGTTGTCAGATCTGCAACATCCTCAATCATCACGACTTCCTCTTCCTTGTTAGCACAATCTGCAACTTCATCTTGCTCCATTGTCCAACCAAGTTGAAGAAGTGTGTCTTCAACATTATTTTCGAAGACTTCAAGTTCTTTTCAAATCCGGGGTTTCTCTTCTTTCATCTGCTTCAACCTGTATAAGGTAAGCAAGAGCTTCCCTTCACATTCTTCCAAACCTGCCATGCCTTGTTGTTCAACTTGGTCCAAGCACTAAGCTTCACCCCTGCTAAACTTGTTTCACCATTCACCAGCTTCACCAAGTTCCCTGCAACCATTAACCAGCTCTTGTTCCACCTGTATGTGAAATCAACTTCCTCCACCTGCAAGTACCTACTTCCACTGTCACTTCATCATGAGCAACCTTGCTCTAACACCAGCTCCAATCTAGCTCTGATACCACTTGTCACGATAGTGCAGTGGGATCAGCCTCGTCCGCAAATCCCCTCTGCACTTCACCAGCTCTAATACCAACTGTCATGCCCCTACACCTGTGGTAGTTTTTCAACCGCTTATAGCGAGGTGTGGCACTACCAACCGTTTTCTTTTCACCAATACTTACGATTGTAGACTATGCCTAACATTCCACTTGTCCTACTTAGTTTGTGTTTCGCAACCAAGTATTATTAATGTGTTCCTTTATACCAATGAATACCCATACACATTCATTATCAATAGCATTATACAAGAGAAATGCACAACAGTATAAAGGGAGGGGCAACTCCCTGCAATATGAGTCTGCCCAAATCAATATATTATACAACCTTCACTTTTACAAAGTACAAGTTAAATCTTGGGAAACCCCAAATTTACACTTAGCCAATTTTCACAACTTCGGAAAACTCGGTTTCCCAGCTTGTCGACACCTCCGCATGGTCACGGCATGACTCACCAACCCTTCGTTCACCTCATCGCATGATCGTGTTGTTTTCCCAACTTGGGCGCACCTCCAAGACGCCACACACGAGCGCCTCTGCTTGAGACACACCTCCGTTC
This sequence comes from Pinus taeda, assembly GCA_000404065.3. Lineage (NCBI taxonomy): Eukaryota > Viridiplantae > Streptophyta > Pinopsida > Pinales > Pinaceae > Pinus > Pinus taeda. The sequence continues at coordinate 62,289 of APFE031033354.1, read as the reverse complement.
ACAATCTCAACACTCCACCAAGTCACCGTGCCCACTTGCACGACGGGCGGGCGCTCACCCGAGTCACCAAGACACCCGTGCCATGTCGTCGCACAAACTGGGCACTCCTCCATTTCACCGTCGGGCACCATTGCACAAACCAAGCGCTCCTTCGTTTCCACCGTCGGGCGCACTTTCGCACAAACTGGGCACCACACATACACCGTGCATGCCTCACCCAACAGTCGAGCGACCCTACCCGTGCCCTTCACCCAAAACCAAGATGAGCGACTAACTCTGTGTGGCCTTGCCCAAGGATGGGTGCATCTCCAAACTGCGCCTCTCTTCCTTTGTTGTGCCTTCACCTTGTTCTACGCCTTCTCTACATGTTTGAGCGATGAGCGAATGTGTTGAAATGCCATCCAACGCATCTCCATATATACCAAATGTAGGGCGAAGTCTAGGCTGCCCAGCCGACTCTCCCAATGCCCTTACTTCATTGCAAAAGCCACCTAAACATCAAGTTGGCCTTCCTACACATGCGTTCACCCTCCGTCCGCTCCACACAATTGTTGGTCGACCTCCATACGATTTAACGCCATGCCACACGCATATATATATGCTCGCCCACTCCTCATATGTGCATAACATATCTCCACAATGTCTTCGTACAAGTTAGAGCTCACACTTATTCTATTCGAATGACCTCCAGACCGTAGTGGCACTCCACTGGGTTATGGTCATTCATCGGCAGAATCGCAGGTCGTTACATTATACCTCGAAAAAACAAAATCTATAATTAAACATTATAAGTGAATAAAACACTATGCAAATTTGGTTTTTGCGACACAAACTAATAACAATACATTGAAGCTATATATTGTATCACTACAAAAATAATGACAATAATTAAAAAAAAATAAACAATATAAAATTATAAGTTTTTTAATATATAAAATTAACAACATTCCGTTTAAAAAAAAACTACATACATAAAGGCGAGAAAGAGAAAATTCCCTTTCAATGCTAGATAAATCTGGGCCCAAAAAAAATTAAACTAGTCATGAACAACCCTCGTGGCTTTCAATACATGCAGATTTGTCCTTAAAAGGAATAATATATATTTTTGTTACACAATACCTAACTTTCAATAAATTGAAAAGACATTTATTAAAAACTAAACCATTCCAATCTATGCTTAGTTATAAACTCCACGTACTAAAAAACAATCTCCACGTGGTAGAGATTCTTCATTAAATTTCAAGTGATATCAAAATTATTAAAAAATAAACTATTCCAATCTATGCTTAGTTATAAATGAGCAAGTAACGGACTTTTCACAGCTCAAAAATGAGCAAGTTACTACCGGAAGCTTCTGGCGAGGTATAGACTCTGTATAAGAATCAGACTTAACACCAAAACACTTGACTCTTCTAATGGTTCGGACACTTTAGGTTCTTACCAGTGCCGAGCACACTGATACGCAGGCTTCTCAAACCAACTAACCATTGTGAGTGATTTCTCGTGTTGCAAGCAGATCAGGCTAGATGCCCGCAGATGCAGAGCAGGAGAATACTCGACTCGACTCAAACACACACACACAAAACTCTCCAAATGCAGATGCCCAACAAAATGAACCTTACCCTCCTTATATAGGATGAGAGGGGGGGACAAACGTTACTATTGGTCGGACAGGAAGGACCTAAAGAATCATTACTTTTCAGTCTTTACCAGAGCGATGTCCGCACAAATATTCGGACCAGGCCGAATAATTGCTTTCGGGTAACGCATGAGATATCGTCTGTAAAGTAGATTCCTGTACTTAAAGTAAATCAAACAAGACATTATGATTCTTTACACAGTGGATACTTTTGTACAAAATCCCACGAGAAAAGACTAAAAGAGAATATTTACACTGTGGAAGCTTTTAAACAGTAAAGCCCACGGGAACGTTGATCACATGTGATTGGTACATAATTAAAATATAGTCAGATCAGGGAATCTATCCCTTTTATAAAGTAAATCATCACATGCTTTTGTATATATCCTTCGGACTATCATGGGTTTGCACAATATGACCTGATGCTGGACTTTGGTTAAGACATACCATTCTAAGTTCTCTCTCATGTATTCTTGGAGGGAATAATTTGTCATGTGAAAAGGATCCCACTCCTGAACTGTCATTTCTTTGATTGTACTATATATGCGATGGAAACAATCCACAATGTTGTACTCAAAACATTTGTGACAGTGTTTTCTTTCATATCCTTCATGATATACTGGGTCCATGGCTGTTCTGTTAACTCCGTAATCTGTCCACCAGTTCTGAAACCATTCACATTGTAGATTTTTTTGGGAGGCTGCCATTGTGTTGAATTTCAACTTTGTGTAATGGGTGTCTGTTCTGTCATCAACATTCATGAAATCCCACCACAGCTTTTTATAATCTGAAAAATCATAGACCGTATCGGGGAACATTACTTTGGGATCATTTCTAGGCCATCTTGCACTTGGTTGGATTTGAGGATGGTCAACCCATAAATCTCTGGTACGGTAGATGCAATAATAAGCTTCATAGATTCTTGTGTTATTGTCTCCATGATGTCCAATACGTCCAATGTCATGAAAATTTGTTTCTAAGGCTTCTCTTGCGGTTCTGGCATCTGCTTTTGCTTTGTTATACATCATATCATGGATCCATTTTCTACCCTTTGGGTACACTTTTCTTTCAGGTACATAGTGTTGGAGATCAGTATGAGGCTGTAAGTTGGCATCAAGGATTTTTGTGTTTCTTAATTGCCATGTGGGTCTCCAATTGTTTCTGTATGTATCCCAATCCTGATTATCTGGAATAGTTCTCAGGACTTCACATTTTTGGTGTTGGTCCCACTCAGTAACAATCATCATGACATGTGTTGTGTTTTGTTCAAGGTATTCCCTGCTGAGAAAGTTAGGAAGACAATTGTTCTCTCCTTTGATGTGCTCAATGGAAAAATCAAAATTTGCAAATAGTGCCTGCCATCTGGCAAATTTTGCTTCTTCAGGTTTCTTAATATCCTTGGATAAAACCTTCTTCATTGCTGACGCGTCCGTTCTGAGAAGAAAAGGCTTGTTTATAAGATATACTGCAAACTTGTTGATGCAATTCCACGCGGATTTCACTTCCCTTTCAATAACAGAGTAATTCTGTTCTGCTGGGTTCCATACCCCTGAGGCAAATTGTACCACTTGTTCTTCTTTACGAACTTTTTGTTTCAGAATCCCTCCCCAGCCTCTATCACTGGCGTTAGATTCAACTATCTTGAATGCCTCATCGTCTGCTATGTATAGTATAGGTAAAGACTTTACCTTTGTTTTGATTTCTTGTACTACTCTGGTATGGGCATCTGACCATTGGGGGGGTTTTTTGCCAAGCCACTTGCTGAGTACTTCCTTGTCAATGGCACAATATTGATAAAAACCACTTACATAATTTAAGCAGCCAAGGAACCTCTGTAATTGTGTCTTGTCTTTTAAGACATCCGGAAATTTATTTGCAAAGTCAATGGCATGTTGTTGCAGAGATATTTGTCCATTTGAAATCTGGTGACCTAAGAATTTTATAGAGGTTTGGAAGACCTCTATTTTCTTTTTGCTGAGCACAAGTCCATTTTTCTGAACCAACTTCATGAAAATATTTACATGTTTGAAGTGATCATCAATATTTTTGGAAAAAATTAAAACATCATCAATATATACAAGTAACCAATCAAAATATGGCTTAAAGATATCATCCATGACCTTTTGAAACTTTGAAGGAGCATTCTTGAGACCAAATGGCATGACATTCCATTCATAGTGCCCTGCAGGAATGCTAAAAGCAGTTTTGAACTTATCTTCCTCATTAATGGCAACTTGCCAGAATCCTGCTTTTAAATCAAACTTTGAGAATATTTTGGCTCCTGCAATTCTTTTGATCAGATCTCCTTTATGTGGAATGGGATAAGTATCATCGGCCAAGACTGAATTTAGAGGCTTATAGTTTATCAACAGACTAGGGATACCTCTAATTTGCTCAGCTCTCTTGTTTACATAGAATCCATAGCAGTTCCAAGGGCTAGTGGATTCTCTGATCAATCCTCTGTTGAGAAACTGCTGTATTTCTTGCTGACATAGTTCTCTGTATTCTTGTCTCATAGGGATTGCTCTGCTTTTACAGGGCTTTCCTGTGTATCCTTCTTTGTAGGGCAACTTAATGGTATGTTGCTTTCTGTGCCAAAAAGCATTTGGCTCTTCTGAACAACATTTCTCTTCTAGTTTTCCTTTCAGTTCCTGAATTCTTCTTTTGACTTGGGGTAATTTCAGTTGTTCTTCAACTCTCAATGTGCTTTTTAGATCCTTAAGATCTAATAGCAAAGATTCTTCTTTGTCTAATTTCTGCATGGCTTGAACCATTGTAGAAACTCTTGGAGTTGAAACATAAGGAAGCTCAATCCTTTTTCTTGAACCCTTAGATGTGGGTACAGAAATAAAATAACCAGTTCTACTTCCTTTCATCCTTGCTGAACCATGAGGTTCAACTGCAACTAAAAAGACATTCCCTAAAATACAATCAACAGGGATGTCTGCTATGGCAAACTTCATATATACACAGTGGGTATCAAAACATAGTGAAGCTCTAGGAATTTCATACTTAAGTTTCTTGTTTCCTAGGCCTACAACTTCTCTTTCAGCAGAGACCCAATATTTTGCTGGAACATTTCTGATGTTAAGAATATTAATATCTGCACCAGAATCCAACAATGCAGTCATGAAAAATACTTGGCCTTGGATACAGATTTTTACCTTGACATGGTGCTGCTGGTATGTGATGGTAAATAATCTCATATCCTGAAAGCCAAAATTTGGGTCTGGCATTCCTTCTGCAACTTGGATTTATTGGTTATGGGCTGCTGTGTTCCAGGATTCTTCTTCTTCTTTAATCTCTTTGCCCTTCTTAATTTCTGCAATTTGAGCTCTGATTGCAGAAATCTCTGCTTTGAGTTGGTGAATTTCACCACTCACTTCTCCCAAAGTCAGGGATCTTACTTTCCCTGGTTTCTGGTGATGCATTTGGAAGGATTTAGTGTTTCTTTCATAAGATGCATCAACAAACAAAGGCTTCTTACCTGATTCTTTTGAAGCTTTTGATTTGAGTTGGTCTGTGAATGTTTCTATCAGGCGATTCTTCATAGCTCCATCTTCCATTGTCCTAATATGTGATAAAATCTTCATTTCTTCCTCTTCTTCAGTAGATGCCATTAGGACCTTTTATTTAGGAGGCTTTGTCTTTTCCTCCTCCTCTTCGTTGGAACTGTACAAAAATTCAGAGTCATCTTCACAAAATATATGACATGCACATTCTTCTGAATTTGAGCAAGAACATTCAGATGATTCAGAAGCAGTATACTGGCCCATATTAACTTGAAATTCTTCTTCTGAAGTGCTAAAAGAATCAAGAGACGATTCTTCTAGTTGGTGCTGCTGGGCTGAGATATGAAGATTTGGACATCTTTCTGTAACATGGTTTTTTTATTTACATCTTAAGCAGAAGAATGGACTTGAATGCTCTTTCTTAACCTGTTTAGCCTTTTGAGCATACTCAGCTGTCCTTTTTCCCTTATTGAGCTTTCATTCTTCTCCTTGGGGACATCTTGAAGCTGTATGCCTAGTCTGGCCACACAACCAGCAAGTAATTTTGTTCCATTTTTCTTGCTTGGATGTATGCAGATGGATGTCAGAAGGAGTATAATAATGGGTCTTGGGGATATATTTGTAATGGTCGTGTCTCTTATGGCCTTTATCCCTTGTGGAATACTTCCTTCTATTTTTTGGATAATTCCTTCTGTTTTTGTAGAAAGTCTCTTTGAATTCTCTTTTGGCCCTTTTCTTAGACTTTCTCTTTCTGGCCAATGGGTCATCTATTGTTAGTCCATATTTGCTGCAAATGGACTTTCTGTCTGGTAGTCTGGACAGTTTTTCTAAAGACTTGTTTACCTTTGAGCTAGTACAAAGACTTACCAGTGTCTTTGTAATAAGGGAATAAATTTCTCCCCATGTATAAGACTCAAAAGGCAACTGGAAAATTTCTTGCAATCTAATATAGTCAACAAACCTGGAGGGTAGAGCAGCTAGATATACTTGCTTCCAGAGCAGATTCTTGGAATCTTTCTCCTCATAGATTCGCTGCATCCAATCTCTATGAAATTCATCAAATTGAGACATCTTATGACATTTGAGGTTCATTAAAATGACCTCATGCTTATTGGCAATTTCTATTTCACATCCACACCAATGTTCTAGGATCATTGATGTTAGAGCACCAATCATATTATTTATTATAGTACCATCAGGATTATGAATAACATCTCCTTTTTCATCTTTGAGAACTTTTGCTTCCATGGTTTCAATAAGTTTAGGAGAAGATTCAGCTTCCCACCATCTGAGAAGAGTACCTGTAAAACATTGGATAATGGTTCTGCAAGCATCTACCTCTGATTTTCCTCTAAGACACATGAGTTTATATTCAGTATACATTAAATCAATCATTTGGCGAATTTGGCCAATACTCATGTTGTCTATGTTCCATTCTCTGTGGGAATCAGGGAAGAAAGTATGAGCTTCAGGGAATTTTCCCCTCCCTTAATGTCAGGAGCAGAATATCTGGAAAATCTATGTTCAAGAGGTTCATAGATTGGGAGGATTTGTGTTTCCTGAGACTTTTGTTCTTCGGCTTCTGGTTCCCTAAATAAGGAGGCAATACTGATGTGTTCAAATTCCTCACTCTTTGAGCTGATTTCTTTGGGAAACAGCAGAGGGAACTTCTCTGCATTTCTTATTGGATTTTCAATCTTTATATTTCTTTTCACCAAGAAAGAATTTGGAACTGGCTTTTCAACTTTTGTGACCTGCATCTTTTCAAATTTCTCATTTAAGCCAGTAAGGAGTGTCTTAGTTACATCAATATGTCCAACTAAGTTTTCTCCTATCTCTTCAATTTTATTCAATGATTCCCTGGTGTAAGAACGAGTCATACTGGAATCAAACTGTATATTATTCAAACAAGAATTTACACCATTAAATGAAGACTATACACTATCTACTTGTTTCTTCACATCTTATGCTTTTTCCATATTCATTTCTAGACCTTTCAGTGCTGTATTGGTCCAATTTATCTGTTCGCTAGCCTTTTGAATTCTACCATCGATTCCTAAGGCATTGTCATCCTTTTGGACCAGGGGAATGGCTTTGGCTGCATTTGTTTTTTCTCCCAAGATTATTCCTTTATATGGGGGAAAAGTAGTAGGAGTTTCAACTGTAGATCCATCAATTGCAGTCCATCCATGCATACTACTAGAAGTAGCACCAGTTAAAACATTTATGGGAGCAATTTTATCTTTCCATGAGTGGAAAGATATCCAAACATTATTTACTTCCATATAATGTTTCCAATCAGTTGCCATCTTTCTTTTCTGTTCTGGGGTATATCCTTGATCAAATTCATCTGCTTGAGGATTTGTATACAAATCCCAGTTCAACATTTCTTTTATCCATTTAGAACTGATTTGTGATTTTAAGCATCCATCCATAAGTGCAAAAAATTTGTGCATTTCCATGACTGCAGGCATTTTACAGTCAACAGGAATCTGCTTGAATCCGCATTCTGGAATCAGTTCTGATTGTTTGAGTTTCCCCAACCCATACCTAGGATTTGCTGGCCTCATTAAACAAATCATCTGGGTAAGCCTAGGGTCTTCTTCTTCTATTGTATGGATCATAAGAACATGATCAGAATCGGGTTCAGGTTCATGTGGGAAAGGAATATCAGAACATTTAGGATTCGGGCATGAGCTGATGGAGGTGGATGGAGGAGCAACACCAGTGCAGGATTTTGATGCAGATGAATATCTTGTTTGGCTAGGCTAAGCAGATTTACGACATTTGTACAATCTGGACATTTTACTTCTAAAGAAGAAAAATTAACAAGCTGAGCTAATTCAAAAAGTTGTGGATGTTTAAAGAAGAAAATGATGATGAACAGGCGGTATCAACAGTGGAAGGATCTCTGTAGTATTTGGATGCTTTACAAGCAGCGCTTATTCCTCTTCGATCAATAGTTGACCTGTGAGGGAAAGATATCACTGTGTTGGAGGCATTTTCAGTAATGTTGGCAGATGTGATATTTCGAGGGATTTGTGGCCTGGAGTGATTTACAACCCAATGTTCAGGGAACTGTATATTTTCCCATTTTATCAATACATGCTCAATCTTTTGATTCTTTGGGTCAGTTTTGACTACCACACTTGATTTGGAATCACGACTAGGAGTATGACGGATTGCTGGCCATAAAGTGTTGATATGTCTAAAACAAGCTTTGGTCTGGATGGCTATATTGTTCCTTTTCCTTTTCATGTCAAAACCAGTAGTATGGATTTGCAACTGTAAGATATCTTTAATGGTTTCATCAAACACATATATGGAAAAGTTTGGAAAACAGTCAAAGTATACAGGGCCATCAGACAAAGGGGCTACAATTCCACCTATGATAGAATCTGTGTATCTATTGTGCGTCAAATCTCTAACAGTAGCAAGAACAAATGTTTTTAATCCTTTGTGGACTAAAGGATTAATGCCAACTCGAATGCAACCAAGATGCAGGTAATTTGTTTTTAACCTTTTTGCTTCTGCTTGTAAGGCTTGAGGATTTAGCAGTGGTATTGTCTGAATACTTTCAAAGTTCTCTTGGACCTGACTAACAAACTCTTTAATACTAATCCTAATTGCAGCAATTAAATGGAAGGGAGCTAAGTCACTATAGACTTCTGAAGGTGCAATATCTGGTAAAGCCCATCTTGCAGAAGGCTGGAATTCCTCATGAGTTAGTTCAGCAGAATTTAAGGTCTTACTTGAACTATTTTCAAACATTTCTTTAAGAGGGTTTTCTTCAGGGTGAGAATCGTCTTCTTCAAGCTCTCTGAATGAAATAGATTTTCTAAATGACTCCATTCTTGCTTAGAATATTATGGATCTGAGTACCAACCTTTAGAACCAGATGTTACTAGCTCTGATACCAATTTCTAGCAGGGGCTTCTGTCACAAGCTCACTCTTTCTCTGTATCTCTCAGTATTTCTCTACTATCCAACTCCTGATGAACCAGTGGTGAACCTACTAAGATCTTTCACGATCTGGCGACCTTCTCAATGGAATCCACACCTTAAATAGTCTTGGCGTCCCTTCTATCTTTTGGCGAAATTCCTGCGAACTTCGGATGAAAGCACAGAGAAAACTTCTACTACAGCGGACTTATAAATGCACAGAGGTACTAAATAGCAGAATGGCATACTCATTTTATTTCAGAATGGAGGAAAAATCTTACAAGATGCTCACAGAGCTTTTACAGAAATGAATCTCTTCCGGAGATAGACTATTCCCGCTTTTACCGGACTTTTCATAACTAAAAAATGAGCAAGTTACTACCGGAAGCTTCTGGCGAGGTATAGACTTCGTATAAGAATCAGACTTAACACCAAAACACTTGACTCTTCTAATGGTTCGGCCACTTTAGGTTCTTACCAGTGCCGAGCACACTGATACGCAGGCTTCTCAAACCAACTAACAGCTGTGAGTGATTTCTCGTGTTGCAAGCAGATCAGGCTAGATGCCCGCAGATCCAGAGCAGGAGAATACTCGACTCGACTCAAACACACACACACAAAACTCTCCAAATGCCGATGCCCAACAAAATGAATCTTACCCTCCTTATATAGGATGAGAGGTGGGGACAAACATTACTGTTGGTCGGACAGGAAGGACCTAAAGAATCATTACTTTTCAGTCTTTACCAGAGCGACGTCCGCACAAATATTCGGACCAGGCCGAATAATTGCTTTTGGGTAACGCATGAGATATCGTCTGTAAAGTAGATTCTTGTACTTAAAGTAAATCAAACAAGACATTATGATTCTTTACACAGTGGATAATTTTGTACAAAAGCCCACGAGAAAAGACTAAAAGAGAATATTTACATTGTGGAAGCTTTTAAACAATAAAGCCCACAGGAACGCTGATCACAATTAAGCCCTTGTGATTGTTACATAATTAAAATACAGTCAGATCAGGGAATATATCCCTTTTATAAAGTAAATCATCACATGCTTTTGTATATATCCTTCGGACTATCATGGGTTTGCCCAATATGACCTGATGCTGGACTTTGCTTAAGACATACCATTCTAAGTGCTCTTTCATGTATTCTTGGAGGGAATAATTTGTCATGTGAAAAGGAGCCCACTCCTGAACTGTCATTTCTTTGACTATACTATATATGCGATGGAAACAATCCCCAATGCTGTACTCAAAACATTTGTGACAGTGTTTTCTTTCATATCCTTCATGATATACTGGGTCCATGGCTGTTCTGTTAACTCCGTAATCTGTCCACCAGTTCTGAAACCATTCACATTGTAGATTTTTCTGGGAGGCTGCCATTGTGCTGAATTTCAACTTTGTGTAATGGGTGTCTGTTCTGTCATCAACATTCATGAAATCCCACCACAGCTTTTTATAATCTGAAAAATCATAGACCGTATCGGGGAACATTACTTTGGGATCATTTCTAGGCCATCTTGCACATGGTTGGATTTGAGGATGGTTAACCCATAAATCTCTGGTACGGTAGATGCAATAATAAGCTTCATAGATTCTTGTGTTACTGTGAACTATTATGGATTCTATGTAAACAAGAGAGCTGAGCAAATTAGAGGTATCCCTAGACTGGTGATAAACTATAAGCCTCTCAATTCAGTCTTGGCCGATGATACTTATCCCATTCCACATAAAGGAGATCTGATCAGAAGAATTGCAGGAGCCAAAATATTCTCAAAGTTTGATTTAAAAGCAGGATTCTTGCAAGTTGCCATTAATGAGGAAGATAAGTTCAAAACTGTTTTTAGCATTCCTGCAGGGCACTATGAATGGAATGTCATGCCATTTGGTCTCAAGAATGCTCCTTCAAAGTTTCAAAAGGTCATGGATGATATCTTTAAGCCATATTTTGATTGGTTACTTGTATATATTGATGATGTTTTAATTTTTTCCAAAAATATTGATGATCACTTCAAACATGTAAATATTTTCATGAAGTTGGTTTAGAAAAATGGACTTGTGCTCAGCAAAAGGAAAATAGAGGTCTTCCAAACCTCTATAAAATTCTTAGGTCACCAGATTTCAAATGGACAAATCTCTCTGCAACAACATGCCATTGACTTTGCAAATAAATTTCTGGATGTCTTAAAAGACAAGACACAGTTACAGAGGTTCCTTGGCTGCTTAAATTATGTAAGTGGTTTTTATCAAGATTATTCCATTGACAGGGAAGTACTCAACAAGCGGCTTGGCAAAAAACCCCCCCAATGGTCAGATGCCCATACCAGAGCAGTACAAGAAATCAAAGCAAAGGTAAAGTCTTTACCTATACTATACATAGCAGAAGATGAGGCATTCAAGATAGTTGAATCTGACGCCAGTGACAAAGGTTGGGGAGGGATTCTGAAACAAAAAGTTGGTAAAGAAGAACAAGTGGTACAATTTGCCTCAGGGGTATGGAACCCAGCAGAACATAATTATTCTGTTATTGAAAGGGAAGTGAAAGCTGCGTGGAATTGCATCAGCAAGTTTGCAGTATATCTTATAAACAAGCCTTTTCTTCTCAGAACGGACGCGTCAACAATGAAGAAGGTTTTATCCAAGGATATTAAGAAACCTGAAGAAGAAAAATTTGCCAGATGGCAGGCACTATTTGCAAATTTTGATTTTTCCATTGAGCACATCAAAGGAGAGAAAAATTGTCTTCCTGACTTTCTCAGCAGGGAATACCTTGAACAAAACGCAGCACATGTCATGATGATTGTTACTGAGTGGGACCAACACCAAAAATGTGAAGTCCTGAGAACTATTCCAGATAATCAGGATTGGGATACATACAGAAACAATTGGAGACCCACATGGCAATTAAGGAACACAAAAGTCCTTGATGCCAACTTACAGCCTCATACTGATCCCCAACACTATGTACCTAAAAGAAAAGTGTACCCAAAGGGTAGAAAATGGATCCATGATATGATGTATAACAAAGCAAAAGCAGATGCCAGAACTGCAAGAGAAGCCTTAGAAACAAATTTTCATGACATTGGACGTATCGGACATCATGGAGACAATAACACAAGTATCTATGAAGCTTATTATTGCATCTACCGTACCAGAGATTTATGGGTTAACCATCCTCAAATCCAACCATGTGCAAGATGGCCTAGAAATGATCCCAAAGTAATGTTCCCCGATACGTTCAATGATTTTTCAGATTATAAAAAGCTATCGTGGGATTTCATGAATGTTGATGACAGAACAGACACCCATTACACAAAGTTGAAATTCAGCACAATGGCAGCCTCCCAGAAAAATCTACAATGTGAATGGTTTCAGAACTGGTGGACAGATTACGGAGTTCACAGAACAGCCATGGACCCAGTATATCATGAAGGATATGAAAGAAAACACTGTCACAAATGTTTTGAGTACAACATTGGGGATTGTTTCCATCGCATATATAGTACAGTCAAAGAAATGACAGTTCAGGAGTGGGATCCTTTTCACATGACAATTTATTCCCTCCAAGAATACATGAGAGAGCACTTAGAATAGTATGTCTTAACCAAAGTCCAGCATCAGGTCATATTGGGCAAACCCATGATAGTTCGAAGGATATATACAAAAGCATGTGATGATTTACTTTATAAAAGGGATAGATTCCCTGATCTGACTGTATTTTAATTATGTACCAATCACAAGGGCTTAATTGTGATCAACGTTCCCGTGGGATTTACTGTTTAAAAGCTTCCACTGTGTAAATATTCTCTTTTAGTCTTTTCTCGTGGGCTTTTGTACAAAATTATCCACTGTGTAAAGAATCATAATGTCTTGTTTGATTTACTTTAAGTACAGGAATCTACTTTACAGACGATATCTCATGCGTTACCCGAAAGCAATTATTCGGCCTAGTCCGAATATTTGTGCGGACGTCGCTCTGGTAAAGACTGAAAAGTAATGATTCTTTAGGTCCTTCCTATCCGACCAACAGTAACGTTTGTCCCCCCCTGTCATCCTATATAAGGAGGGTAAGGTTCATTTTGTTGGGCATCGGCATTTGGAGAGTTTTGTGTGTGTGTGTTTGAGTCGAGTCGAGTATTCTCCTGCTCTGCATCTGCGGGCATCTAGCCTGATCTGCTTGCAACACGAGAAATCACTCACAGTCGTTAGTTGGTTTGAGAAGCCTGCGTATCAGTGTGCTCGGCATTGGTAAGAACCTAAAGTGGCCGAACCATTAGAAGAGTCAAGTGTTTTGGTGTTAAGTCTAATTCTTATACGGAGTCTATACCTCGCCAGAAGCTTCCGATAGTAACTTGCTCATTTTTTAGCTGTGAAAATTCTGGTAAAAGCGGGAATAGTCTATCTCCTGAAGAGATTCATTTCTGTAAAAGCTCTGTGAGCATCTTGGAATATTTTTCCTCCATTCTGAAATAAAATGAGTATGCCATTCTGCTATTGAGTACCTCTGTGCATTTATAAGTCCATTGTAGTAGAAGTTTTCTCTGTGCTTTCATCTGAAGTTCGCAGGAAGTTCGCCAAAAGATCGAAGGGACACCAAGACTATTTAAGGCGTGGATGCCATTGAGAAGGTCGCTAGAGCATGAAAGATCTTAGTAGGTTCACCACTGGTTCATCAGGAGTTGGCTAGCAGAGAAATATTGAGAGATACAGAGAAAGAGCAAGCTTGTGACAGAAGCCCCTGCTAGAAATTGGTATCAGAGCCAGTAACGTCTGGTTCTAAAGGTTGGTACTCAGATCCATAATATTCTAAGCAAGAATGGAGTCATTTAGAAAATCTATTTCATTCAGAGAGCTTGAAGAAGACGATTCTCATCCTGAAGAAAACCCTCTTAAAGAAATGTTTGAAAATAGTTCAAGTAAGACCTTAAATTCTGCTGAACTAACTCATGAGGAATTCCAGCCTTCTGCAAGATGGGCTTTACCAGATATTGCACCTTCAGAAGTCTATAGTGACTTAGCTCCCTTCCATTTAATTGTTGCAACTAGGATTAGTATTAAAGAGTCTGTTAGTCAGGTCCAAGAGAACTCTGAAAGTATTTAGGCAACACCACTGCTAAATCCTCAAGCCTTACAAGCAGAAGCAAAAAGGTTAAAAACAAATTACTTGCATCTTGGTTGCATTCGAGTTGGCATTAATCCTTTAGTCCACAAAGGATTAAAAACATTTGTGCTTGCTACTGTTAGAGATTTGACGCACAATAGATACACAGATTCTATCATAGGTGGAATTGTAGCTCCTTTGTCTGATGGCCCTGTATATTTTGACTGTTTTCCAAACTTTTCCATATATGTGTTTGATGAAACCATTAAAGATATCTTATAGTTGCAAATCCATACTACTGGTTTTGACATGAAAAGGAAAAGGAACAATATAGCCATCCAGACCAAAGCTTGTTTTAGACATACCAACACTTTATGGCCAGCAATCCGTCATACTCCTAGTCGTGATTCCAAATCAAGTGTGGTAGTCAAAACTGACCAAAGAATCAAAAGATTGAGCATGTATTGATAAAATGGGAAAATCTACAGTTCCCTGAACATTGGGTTGTAAATCACTCCAGGCCACAAATCCCTCGAAATATCACATATGCCAACATTACTGAAAATGCCTCCAACGCAGTGATATCTTTCCCTCGCAGGTCAACTATTGATCGAAGAGGAATAAACGCTGCTTGTAAAGCATCCAAATACTACAGAGATCCTTCCACTGTTGATACCTCCTGTTCATCATCATTTTCTTCTTGTAAACATCCACAGCTTTTTGAATTAGCTCAGCTTGTTAATTTTTCTTCTTTAGAAGTAAAATGTCCAGATTGTACAAATGTCGTAAATCTGCTTAGCCTAGCCGAACAAGATATTCATCTGCATCACAATCCTCGCACTGGTGTTGCTCCTCCATCCACCTCCATCAGCTCATGCCCGAATCCTAAATGTTCTGATATTCCTTTCCCACATGAGCCTGAACCCG
Source organism: Pinus taeda (assembly GCA_000404065.3). Lineage (NCBI taxonomy): Eukaryota > Viridiplantae > Streptophyta > Pinopsida > Pinales > Pinaceae > Pinus > Pinus taeda. The sequence continues at coordinate 47,158 of APFE031033354.1, read as the reverse complement.
ATTCTGATCATGTTCTTATGATCCATAAAATAGAAGGAGAAGACCCTAGGCTTACCCAGATGATTTGTTTAATGAGGCCAGAAAAGCCTAGGTATGGGTTGGGGAAACTCGAACAATCAGAACTGATTCCAGAATGTAGATTCAAGCAGATTCCTGCTGACTGTAAAAAGCCTGCAGTCATGGAAATGCACAATTTTTTTGCACTTATGGATGGATGCTTAAAATCACAAATCAGTTCTAAATGGATAAAAGAAATGTTGAACTGGGATTTGTATACAAATCCTCAAGCAAATGAATTTGATCAAGGATATACCCCAGAATAGAAAAGAAAGATGGCAACTGATTGGAAACACTATATGGAAGTAAATAATGTTTGGATATCTTTCTACTCATGGAAAGATAAAATTGCTCCCATAAATGTTTTAACTGGTGCTACTTCTAGTAGTATGCATGGATGGACTGCAATTGATGGATCTACAGTTGAAACTCCTACTACTTTTCCCCCATATAAAGGAATAATCTTGGGAGAAAAAACAAATGCAGCCAAAGCCATTCCCCTGGTCCAAAAGGATGACAATGCCTTAGGAATCGATGGTAGAATTCAAAAGGCTAGCGAACAGGTAAATTGGACCAATACAACACTGAAAGGTCTAGAAATGAATATGGCAAAAGCAGAAGATGTGAAGAAACAAGTAGATAGTGTACAGTCTTCATTTAATGGTGTAAATTCTTGTTTGAATAATATACAATTTGATTCCAGTATGACTCGTTCTTACACCAGGGAATCATTGAATAAAATTGAAGAGATAGGGGAAAACTTAGTTGGACATATTGATGTAACTAAGACACTCCTTACTGGCTTAAATGAGAAATTTGAAAAGATGCAGGTCACAAAAGTTGAAAAGCCAGTTCCAAATTCTTTCTTGGTGAAAAGAAATATAAAGATTGAAAATCCAATAAGAAATGTAGAGAAGTTCCCTCTGCTGTTTCCCAAAGAAATCAGCTCAAAGAGTGAGGAATCTGAACACATCAGTATTGCCTCCTTATTTAGGGAACCAAAAGCCGAAGAACAAAAGTCTCAGGAAACACAAATCCTCCCAATCTATGAACCTCTTGAACATAGATTTTCCAGATATTCTGCTCCTGACATTGAAGGGAAGGGAAAATTGCCTGAAGCTCATACTTTCTTCCCTGATTCCCACAGAGAATGGAACATAGACAACATGAGTATTGGCCAAATTCGCCAAATGATTGATTTAATGTATACTGAATATAAACTCATGTGTCTTAGAGGAAAATCAGAGGTAGATGCTTGCAGAACCATTATCCAATGTTTTACAAGTACTCTTCTCAGATGGTGGGAAGCTGAATCTTCTCCTAAACTTATTGAAACCATGGAAGCAGAAGTTCTCAAAGATGAAAAAGGAGATGTTATTCATAATCCTGATGGTACTATAATAAATAATATGATTGGTGCTCTAACATCAATGATCTTAGAACATTGGTGTGGATGTGAAACAGAAATTGCCAATAAGCATGAGGTCATTTTAATGAACCTCAAATGTCATAAGATGTCTCAATTTGATGACTTTCATAGAGATTGGATGCAGCGAATCTATGAGGTGAAAGATTCCAAGAATCTGCTCTGGAAGCAAGTATATCTAGCTGCTCTACCCTCCAGGTTTGTTGACTATATTAGATTGCAAGAAATTTTCCAGTTGCCTTTTGAGTCTTATACATGGGGAGAAATTTATTCCCATATTACAAGGACATTGGTAAGTCTTTGTACCAGCTCAAAGGTAAACAAGTCCTTGGAAAACTTGTCCAAACTACCAGATAGGAAGTCCATTTGCAGCAAGTATAGACTGACAATAGATGACCCATTGGTCAGAAAGAGAAAGTCTAAGAAAAGGGCCAAAAGAGAATTCAAAGAGACTTTCTACAAAAACAAAAGGAATTATCCAAAAAATAGAAGGAAGTATTCCACAAGGGATAAAAGCCATAAGAGAAATGACCATTATAAATATATCCCCAAGACCCATTATTATACTCCTTCTGACATCCACTTGCATACATCTAAGCAAGAAAAATGGAACAAAATTACTTGCTGGTTGTGTGGCCAGACTGGGCATACAGCTTCAAGATGTCCCCAAGGAGAAGAATCAAAGCTCAATAAGGGAAAAAGGACAGCTGAGTATGCTCAAAAGGCTAAATAGGTTAAGAAAGAGCATTCAAGTCCATTCTTCTGCTTAAGATGTAAATCAAAAAACCATGTTACAGAAAGATGTCCAAATCTTCATATCTCAACCCAGCAACACCAACTAGAAGAATCGTCTCTTGATTCTTTTAGCACTTCAGAAGAAGAATTTCAAGTTAATATGGGCTAGTATACTGATTCTGAATCATCTGAATGTTCTTGCTCAAATTCAGAAGAATGTGCATGTCATATATTTTATGAAGATGACTCTGAATTTTTGTACAGTTCCAGCGAAGAGGAGGAAAGACAAAGCCTCCTAAAGAAAAGGTCCTAATGGCATCTACTGAAGAAGAGGAAGAAATGAATATTTTATCACATATTAGGACAATGGAAGATGGAGCTATGAAGAATCGCCTGATAGAAGCATTCACAGACCAACTCAAATCAAAAGCTTCAAAAGAATCAGGTAAGAAGCCTTTGTTTGTTGATGCATCTTATGAAAGAAACACTAAATCCTTCCAAATGCATCACCAGAAACCAGGGAAAGTAAGATCCCTGACTTTGGGAGAAGTAAGTGGTGAAATTCACCAACTCAAAGCAGAGATTTCTGCAATCAGAGCTCAAATTGCAGAAATTGAGAAGGGAAAAGAGATTAAAGAAGAAGAAGAATCCTGGAACACAGCAGCCCATAATCAAGAAATCCAAGTTGCAGAAGGAAGGCCGGACCCAAATTTTGGCTTTCAGGATATGAGATTATTTACCATCACATACCAGCAGCAGCATGTCAAGGTAAAAATCTGTATCCCAGGCCAAGTATTTTTCATGACTGCATTATTGGATTCTGGTGCAGATATTAATATTCTTAACATCAAAAATGTTCCAGCAAAATATTGGGTCTCTGCTGAAAGAGAAGTTGTAGGCCTAGGAAACAAGAAACTTAAGTATGAAATTCCTAGAGCTTCACTATGTTTTGATACCCATTGTGTATATATGAAGTTTGCCATAGCAGACATCCCTGTTGATTGTATTTTAGGGAATGTCTTTTTCGCTGCAGTTGAACCTCATGATTCAGCAAGGATGAAAGGAAGTAGAGCTGGTTATTTTATTTATGTACCCACATCTAAGGGTTCAAGAAAAAGGATTGAGCTTCCTTATGTTTCAACTCGAAGAGTTTCTACAATGGTTCAAGCCATGTAGAAATTAGACAAAGCAGAATCTTTGCTATTAGATCTTAAGGATCTAAAAAGCACATTGAGAGTTGAGCCTTTTGAGCATACTCAGCTGTCCTTTTTCCCTTATTGAGATTTGATTCTTCTCCTTGGGGACATCTTGAAGCTGTATGCCCAGTCTGGCCACACAACCAGCAAGTAATTTTGTTCCATTTTTCTTGCGTAGATGTGTTCAGGTGGATGTCAAAAGGAGTATAATAATGGGTCTTGGGGATATATTTATAATGGTCGTTTTTCTTATGGCTTTTATCCCTTGTGGAATACTTCCTTCTATTTTTTGGATAATTCCTTTTCTTTTTTTAGAAAGTCTCTTTGAACTCTCTTTTGGCCCTTTTCTTAGACTTTCTCTTTCTAACCAATGGGTCATCTATTGTCAATCCATACTTGATGCAAATGGACTTCCTATCTGGTAGTCTGGACAATTTTTCCAAGGACTTGTTTACCTTTGAGCTGGTACAAAGACTTACCAATGTCCTTGTAATATGGGAATAAATTTCTCCCCATGTATAAGACTCAAAGGCAACTGGAAAATTTCTTGCAATCTAATATAGTCAACAAACCTGGAGGGTAGAGCAGCTAGATATACTTGCTTCCAGAGCAGATTCTTGGAATCTTTCACCTCATAGATTCGCTGCATCCAATCTCTATGAAAGTCATCAAATTGAGACATCTTATGACATTTGAGGTTCATTAAAATGACCTCATGCTTATTGGCAATTTCTGTTTCACATCCACACCAATGTTCTAGGATCATTGATGTTAGAGCACCAATCATATTATTTATTATAGTACCATCAGGATTATGAATAACATCTCCTTTTTCATCTTTGAGAACTTCTGCTTCCATGGTTTCAATAAGTTTAGGAGAAGATTCAGCTTCCCACCATCTGAGAAGAGTACCTGTAAAACATTGGATAATGGTTCTGCAAGCATCTACCTCTGATTTTCCTCTAAGACACATGAGTTTATATTCAGTATACATTAAATCAATCATTTGGAGAATTTGACCAATATTCATGTTGCCTATGTTCCATTCTCTGTGGGAATCAGGGAAGAAAGTATGAGCTTCAGGCAATTTTCCCTTCCCTTCAATGTCAGGAGCAGAATATCTGGAAAATCTATGTTTAAGAGGTTCATAGATTGGGAGGATTTGTACAATCTGGACATTTTACGACATTTGTACAATCTGGACATTTTACTTTTAAAGAAGAAAAATTAACAAGCTGAGCTAATTCAAAAAGCTGTGGATGTTTACAAGAAGAAAATGATGATGAACAGGCGGTATCAACAGTGGAAGGATCTCTGTAGTATTTGGATGCTTTACAAGCAGCGTTTATTCCTCTTCAATCAATAGTTGACCTGCGAGGGAAAGATATCACTGCGTTGGAGGCATTTTCAGTAATGTTGGCAGATGTGATATTTCGAGGGATTTGTGGCCTGGATTGATTTACAACCCAATGTTCAGGGAACTGTAGATTTTCCCATTTTATCAATACATGCTCAATCTTTTGATTCTTTGGGTCAGTTTTGACTACCACACTTGATTTGGAATCACGACTCGGAGTATGACGGATTGCTGGCCATAAAGTGTTTATATGTCTAAAACAAGCTTTGGTATCGATGGCTATATTGTTCCTTTTCCTTTTCATGTCAAAACCAGTAGTATGGATTTGCAACTGTAAGATATCTTTAATGGTTTCATCAAACACATATATGGAAAAGTTTGGAAAACAGTCAAAGTATACAGGGCCATCAGACAAAGGGGCTACAATTCCACCTATGATAGAATCTGTGTATCTATTGTGCGTCAAATCTCTAACAGTAGCAAGCACAAATGTTTTTAATCCTTTGTGGACTAAAGAATTAATGCCAACTCGAATGCAACCAAGATGCAGGTAATTTGTTTTTAACCTTTTTGCTTCTGCTTGTAAGGCTTGAGGATTTAGCAGTGGTATTGTCTGAATACTTTCAGAGTTCTCTTGGACCTGACTAACAGAATCTTTAATACTAATCCTAGTTGCAGCAATTAAATGGAAGGGAGCTAAGTCACTATAGACTTCTGAAGGTGCAATATCTGGTAAATCCCATCTTGCAAAAGGCTGGAATTCCTCATCAGTTAGTTCAGCAGAATTTAAGGTCTTACTTGAACTATTTTCAAACATTTCTTTAAGAGGGTTTTCTTCAGGATGAGAATCGTCTTCTTCAAGCTCTCTGAATGAAATAGATTTTCTAAATGACTCCATTCTTGCTTAGAATATTATGGATCTGAGTACCAACCTTTAGAACCAGACGTTACTGGCTCTGATACCAATTTCTAGCAGGGGCTTCTGTCACAAGCTCGCTCTTTCTCTATATCTCTCAGTATTTCTCTGCTAGCCAACTCCTGATGAACCAGTGGTGAACCTACTAAGATCTTGCACGCTCTGGAGACCTTCTCAATGGCATCCACGCCTTAAATAGTCTTGGCGTCCCTTCGATCTTTTGGCGAACTTCCTGCGAACTTCGGATGAAAGCACAGAGAAAACTTCTACTACAACGGACTTATAAATGCACAGATGTACTCAATAGCAGAATGGCATACTCATTTTATTTCAGAATGGAGGAAAAATCTTACAAGATGCTCACAGCGCTTTTACAGAAATGAATCTCTTCCGGAGATAGACTATTCCCACTTTTACCAGACTTTTCACAGCTCAAAAATGAGCAAGTTACTACCGGAAGCTTCTGGCGAGGTATAGACTCCGTATAAGAATCAGACTTAACACCAAAACACTTGACTCTTCTAATGGTTCGGCCACTTTAGGTTCTTACCAGTGCCGAGCACACTGATACGCAGGCTTCTCAAACCAACTAACGACTGTGAGTGATTTCTCGTGTTGCAAGCAGATCAGGCTAGATGCCCGCAGATCCAGAGCAGGAGAATACTCGACTCGACTCAAACACACACACACAAAACTCTCCAAATGTCGATGCCCAACAAAATGAACCTTACCCTCCTTATATAGGATGAGAAGGGGGGACAAACATTACTATTGGTCGGACAGGAAGGACCTAAAGAATCATTACTTTTCAGTCTTTACCAGAGCGACGTCCGCACAAATATTTGGACCAAGCCGAATAATTGCTTTCGTGTAACGCATGAGATATCGTCTGTAAAGTAGATTCCTGTACTTAAAGTAAATCAAACAATACATTATGATTCTTTACACAGTGGATACTTTTGTACAAAAGCCCACGAGAAAAGACTAAAAGAGAATATTTACATTGTGGAAGCTTTTAAACAGTAAACCCCACGGGAACGATGATCACAATTAAGCCCTTGTGATTGGTACATAATTAAAATACAGTAAGATCAGGGAATCTATCCCTTTTATAAAGTAAATCATCACATGCTTTTGTATATATCCTTCGGACTATCGTGGGTTTGCCCAATATGACATGATGCTGGACTTTGGTTAAGACATACCATTTTAAGTGCTCTCTCATGTATTCTTGGAGGGAATAATTTGTCATGTGAAAAGGATCCCACTCCTGAACTGTCATTTCTTTAACTGTACTATATATGCGATGGAAACAATCCCCAATGTTGTACTCAAAACATTTGTGACAGTGTTTTCTTTCATATCCTTCATGATATACTGGGTCCATGGCTATTCTGTTCTCCGTAATCTGTCCACCAGTTCTAAAACCATTCACATTGTAGATTTTTCTGGGAGGCTGCCATTGTGCTGAATTTCAACTTTGTGTAATGGGTGTCTGTTCTGTCATCAACATCCATGAAATCCCACCACAGCTTTTTATAATCTGAAAAATCATAGACCGTATCGGGGAACATTACTTTGGGATCATTTCTAGGCCATCTTGCACATGGTTGGATTTGAGGATGCTTAACCCATAAATCTCTAGTACGGTAGATGCAATAATAAGCTTCATAGATTCTTGTGTTACTGTCTCCATGATGTCTGATACGTCCAATGTCATGAAAATTTGTTTCTAAGGCTTCTCTTGCAGTTCTGGCATCTGCTTTTTCTTTGTTATACATCATATAATGGATCCATTTTCTACCCTTTGGGTACACTTTTCTTTCAGGTAGATAGTGTTGGAGATCAGTATGAGGCTGTAAGTTGGCATCAACGACTTTTGTGTTCCTTAATTGCCATGTGGGTCTCCAATTGTTTTTGTATGTATCCCAATCCTGATTATCTGGAATAGTTATCAGGACTTCACATTTTTGGTGTTGTTCCCACTCAGTAACAATCATCATGACATGTGCTGCGTTTGTTCAAGGTATTCCCTGCTGAGAAAGTCAGGAAGACAATTGTTCTCTCCTTTGATGTGCTCAATGGAAAAATCAAAATTTGCAAATAGTGCCTGCCATCTGGCAAATTTTGCTTCTTCAGGTTTCTTAATATCCTTGGATAAAACCTTCTTCATTGCTGACGCGTCCGTTCTGAGAAGAAAAGGCTTGTTTATAAGATATACTGCAAACTTGCTGATGCAATTCCACGCGACTTTCACTTCCCTTTCAATAACAGAATAATTCTGTTCTGCTGGGTTCCATACCCCTGAGGCAAATTGTACCACTTGTTCTTCTTTACCAACTTTTTGTTTCAGAATCCCTCCCCAACCTTTGTCACTGGCGTCAGATTCAACTATCTTGAATGCCTCATCATCTGCTATGTATAGTATAGGTAAAGACTTTACCTTTGCTTTGATTTCTTGTACTGCTCTGGTATGGGCATCTGCTTTGATTTCTTGTACTGCTCTGGTATGGGCATCTGACCATTGGGGGGGTTTTTTGCCAAGCCGCTTGTTGAGTACTTCCCTGTCAATGGCACAATCTTGATAAAAACCACTTACATAATTTAAGCAGCCAAGGAACCTCTGTAATTGTGTCTTGTCTTTTAAGACATCCGGAAATTTATTTGCAAAGTCAATGGCATGTTGTTGCAGAGAGATTTGTCCATTTGAGATCTGGTGACCTAAGAATTTTATAGAGGTTTAGAAGACCTCTATTTTCTTTTTGCTGAGCACAAGTCCATTTTTCTTAACCAACTTCATGAAAATATTTACATGTTTGAAGTGGTCATCAATATTTTTGGAAAAAATTAAAACATCATCAATATATACAAGTAACCAATCAAAATATGGCTTAAAGATATCATCCATGACCTTTTGAAACTTTGAAGGAGCATTCTTGAGACCAAATGGCATGACATTCCATTCATAGTGCCCTGCAGGAATGCTAAAAGTAGTTTTGAACTTATCTTCCTCATTAATGGCAACTTGCCAGAATCCTGCTTTTAAATCAAACTTTGAGAATATTTTGGCTCCTACAATTCTTCTGATTAGATCTCCTTTATGTGGAATGGGATAAGTATCATCGGCCAAGACTGAATTTAGAGTCTTATAGTTTATCACCAGTCTAGGGATACCTCTAATTTGCTCAGCTCTCTTGTTTACATTATGATTCTTTACACAGTGGATACTTTTGTACAAAAGCCCACAAGAAAATACTAAAAGAGAATATTTACACTGTGGAAGCTTTTAAACAGTAAAGCCCACGGGAACGCTGATCACAATTAAGCCCTTGTGATTGGTACATAATTAAAATACAGTCAGATCAGGGAATCTATCCCTTTTATAAAGTAAATCATCACATGCTTTTGTATATATCCTTCGGACTATCATGGGTTTGCCCAATATGACCTGATGCTGGACTTTGGTTAAGACATACCATTCTAAGTGCTCCCTCATGTATTCTTGGAGGGAATAATTTGTCATGTGAAAAGTTTCCTACTCCTTAACTGTCATTTCTTTCACTGTACTATATATGCGATGGAAACAATCCCCAATGTTGTACTCAAAACATTTGTGACAGTGTTTTCTCTCATATCCTTCATGATATACTGGGTCCATGGCTGTTCTGTTAACTCCGTAATCTGTCCACCAGTTCTGAAACCATTCACATTGTAGATTTTTCTCGGAGGCTACCATTGTGCTGAATTTCAACTTTGTGTAATGGGTGTCTGTTCTGTCATCAACATTCATGAAATCCCACCACAGCTTTTTATAATCTGAAAAATCATAGACCGTATCGGGGAACATTACTTTGGGATCATTTCTAGACCATCTTGCACATGGTTGGATTTGAGGATGGTTAACCCATAAATCTCTGGTACGGTAGATGCAATAATAAGCTTCATAGATTCTTGTGTTACTATCTCCATGATGTTCGATACGTCCAATGTCATGAAAATTTGTTTCTAAGGCTTCTCTTGCAGTTCTGGCATCTGCTTTTTCTTTGTTATACATCATATCATGGATCCATTTTCTACCCTTTGGGTACACTTTTCTTTCAGGTACATAGTGTTGGAGATCAGTATGAGGCTGTAAGTTGGCATCAAGGACTTTTGTGTTCCTTAATTGCCATGTGGGTCTCCAATTGTTTCTGTATGTATCCCAATCCTGATTATCTGGAATAGTTCTCAGGACTTCACATTTTTGGTGTTGGTCCCAGTCAGTAACAATCATCATGACATGTGTTGCGTTTTGTTCAAGGTATTCCCTGCTGAGAAAGTCAGGAAGACAATTGTTCTCTCCTTTGATGTGCTCAATGGAAAAATCAAAATTTGCAAATAGTGCCTGCCATCTGGCAAATTTTGCTTCTTCAGGTTTCTTAATATCCTTGGATAAAACCTTCTTCATTGCTGACGCGTCCGTTCTGAGAAGAAAAGGCTTGTTTATAAGATATACTGCAAACTTGCTGATGCAATTCCACGCGGCTTTCACTTCCCTTTCAATAACAGAATAATTATGTTCTGCTGGGTTCCATACCACTGAGGCAAATTGTACCACTTGTTCTTCTTTACCAACTTTTTGTTTCAGAATCCCTCCCCAGCCTTTGTCACTGGCGTCAGATTCAACTATCTTGAATGCCTCATCATTTGCTATATATAGTATAGGTAAAGACTTTACCTTTGCTTTGATTTCTTGTACTGCTCTGGTATGGGCATCTGACCATTGGGGGTGTTTTTTGCCAAGCTGCTTGTTGAGTACTTCCCTGTCAATGGCACAATCTTGATAAAAACCACTTACATAATTTAAGCAGCCAAGGAACCTCTGTAATTGTGTCTTGTCTTTTAAGACATCTGGAAATTTATCTGCAAAGTCAATGGCATGTTGTTGCCGAGATATTTGTCCATTTGAAATCTGGTGATCTAAGAATTTTATAGAGGTTTGGAAGACCTCTATTTTCTTTTTGCTGAGCACAAGTCCATTTTTCTGAACCAACTTCATGAAAATATTTACATGTTTGAAGTGATCATCAATATTTTTGGAAAAAATTAAAACATCATCAATATATACAAGTAACCAATCAAAATATGGCTTAAAGATATCATCCATGACCTTTTGAAACTTTGAAGGAGCATTCTTGAGACCAAATGGCATGACATTCCATTCATAGTGCCCTGCAGGAATGCTAAAAGCAGTTTTGAACTTATCTTCCTCATTAATGGCAACTTGCCAGAATCCTGCTTTTAAATCAAACTTTGAGAATATTTTGGCTCCTGCAATTCTTTTGATCAGATCTCCTTTATGTGGAATGGGATAAGTATCATCGGCCAAGACTGAATTTAGAGGCTTATAGTTTATCAACAGACTAGGGATACCTCTAATTTGCTCAGCTCTCTTGTTTACATAGAATCCATAGCAGTTCCAAGGGCTAGTGGATTCTCTGATCAATCCTCTGTTGAGAAACTGCTGTATTTCTTGCTGACATAGTTCTCTGTATTCTTGTCTCATAGGGATTGCTCTGCTTTTACAGGGCTTTCCTGTGTATCCTTCTTTGTAGGGCAACTTAATGGTATGTTGCTTTCTGTGCCAAAAAGCATTTGGCTCTTCTGAACAACATTTCTCTTCTAGTTTTCCTTTCAGTTCCTGAATTCTTCTTTTGACTTGGGGTAATTTCAGTTGTTCTTCAACTCTCAATGTGCTTTTTAGATCCTTAAGATCTAATAGCAAAGATTCTTCTTTGTCTAATTTCTGCATGGCTTGAACCATTGTAGAAACTCTTGGAGTTGAAACATAAGGAAGCTCAATCCTTTTTCTTGAACCCTTAGATGTGGGTACAGAAATAAAATAACCAGTTCTACTTCCTTTCATCCTTGCTGAACCATGAGGTTCAACTGCAACTAAAAAGACATTCCCTAAAATACAATCAACAGGGATGTCTGCTATGGCAAACTTCATATATACACAGTGGGTATCAAAACATAGTGAAGCTCTAGGAATTTCATACTTAAGTTTCTTGTTTCCTAGGCCTACAACTTCTCTTTCAGCAGAGACCCAATATTTTGCTGGAACATTTCTGATGTTAAGAATATTAATATCTGCACCAGAATCCAACAATGCAGTCATGAAAAATACTTGGCCTTGGATACAGATTTTTACCTTGACATGGTGCTGCTGGTATGTGATGGTAAATAATCTCATATCCTGAAAGCCAAAATTTGGGTCTGGCATTCCTTCTGCAACTTGGATTTATTGGTTATGGGCTGCTGTGTTCCAGGATTCTTCTTCTTCTTTAATCTCTTTGCCCTTCTTAATTTCTGCAATTTGAGCTCTGATTGCAGAAATCTCTGCTTTGAGTTGGTGAATTTCACCACTCACTTCTCCCAAAGTCAGGGATCTTACTTTCCCTGGTTTCTGGTGATGCATTTGGAAGGATTTAGTGTTTCTTTCATAAGATGCATCAACAAACAAAGGCTTCTTACCTGATTCTTTTGAAGCTTTTGATTTGAGTTGGTCTGTGAATGTTTCTATCAGGCGATTCTTCATAGCTCCATCTTCCATTGTCCTAATATGTGATAAAATCTTCATTTCTTCCTCTTCTTCAGTAGATGCCATTAGGACCTTTTATTTAGGAGGCTTTGTCTTTTCCTCCTCCTCTTCGTTGGAACTGTACAAAAATTCAGAGTCATCTTCACAAAATATATGACATGCACATTCTTCTGAATTTGAGCAAGAACATTCAGATGATTCAGAAGCAGTATACTGGCCCATATTAACTTGAAATTCTTCTTCTGAAGTGCTAAAAGAATCAAGAGACGATTCTTCTAGTTGGTGCTGCTGGGCTGAGATATGAAGATTTGGACATCTTTCTGTAACATGGTTTTTTTATTTACATCTTAAGCAGAAGAATGGACTTGAATGCTCTTTCTTAACCTGTTTAGCCTTTTGAGCATACTCAGCTGTCCTTTTTCCCTTATTGAGCTTTCATTCTTCTCCTTGGGGACATCTTGAAGCTGTATGCCTAGTCTGGCCACACAACCAGCAAGTAATTTTGTTCCATTTTTCTTGCTTGGATGTATGCAGATGGATGTCAGAAGGAGTATAATAATGGGTCTTGGGGATATATTTGTAATGGTCGTGTCTCTTATGGCCTTTATCCCTTGTGGAATACTTCCTTCTATTTTTTGGATAATTCCTTCTGTTTTTGTAGAAAGTCTCTTTGAATTCTCTTTTGGCCCTTTTCTTAGACTTTCTCTTTCTGGCCAATGGGTCATCTATTGTTAGTCCATATTTGCTGCAAATGGACTTTCTGTCTGGTAGTCTGGACAGTTTTTCTAAAGACTTGTTTACCTTTGAGCTAGTACAAAGACTTACCAGTGTCTTTGTAATAAGGGAATAAATTTCTCCCCATGTATAAGACTCAAAAGGCAACTGGAAAATTTCTTGCAATCTAATATAGTCAACAAACCTGGAGGGTAGAGCAGCTAGATATACTTGCTTCCAGAGCAGATTCTTGGAATCTTTCTCCTCATAGATTCGCTGCATCCAATCTCTATGAAATTCATCAAATTGAGACATCTTATGACATTTGAGGTTCATTAAAATGACCTCATGCTTATTGGCAATTTCTATTTCACATCCACACCAATGTTCTAGGATCATTGATGTTAGAGCACCAATCATATTATTTATTATAGTACCATCAGGATTATGAATAACATCTCCTTTTTCATCTTTGAGAACTTTTGCTTCCATGGTTTCAATAAGTTTAGGAGAAGATTCAGCTTCCCACCATCTGAGAAGAGTACCTGTAAAACATTGGATAATGGTTCTGCAAGCATCTACCTCTGATTTTCCTCTAAGACACATGAGTTTATATTCAGTATACATTAAATCAATCATTTGGCGAATTTGGCCAATACTCATGTTGTCTATGTTCCATTCTCTGTGGGAATCAGGGAAGAAAGTATGAGCTTCAGGGAATTTTCCCCTCCCTTAATGTCAGGAGCAGAATATCTGGAAAATCTATGTTCAAGAGGTTCATAGATTGGGAGGATTTGTGTTTCCTGAGACTTTTGTTCTTCGGCTTCTGGTTCCCTAAATAAGGAGGCAATACTGATGTGTTCAAATTCCTCACTCTTTGAGCTGATTTCTTTGGGAAACAGCAGAGGGAACTTCTCTGCATTTCTTATTGGATTTTCAATCTTTATATTTCTTTTCACCAAGAAAGAATTTGGAACTGGCTTTTCAACTTTTGTGACCTGCATCTTTTCAAATTTCTCATTTAAGCCAGTAAGGAGTGTCTTAGTTACATCAATATGTCCAACTAAGTTTTCTCCTATCTCTTCAATTTTATTCAATGATTCCCTGGTGTAAGAACGAGTCATACTGGAATCAAACTGTATATTATTCAAACAAGAATTTACACCATTAAATGAAGACTATACACTATCTACTTGTTTCTTCACATCTTATGCTTTTTCCATATTCATTTCTAGACCTTTCAGTGCTGTATTGGTCCAATTTATCTGTTCGCTAGCCTTTTGAATTCTACCATCGATTCCTAAGGCATTGTCATCCTTTTGGACCAGGGGAATGGCTTTGGCTGCATTTGTTTTTTCTCCCAAGATTATTCCTTTATATGGGGGAAAAGTAGTAGGAGTTTCAACTGTAGATCCATCAATTGCAGTCCATCCATGCATACTACTAGAAGTAGCACCAGTTAAAACATTTATGGGAGCAATTTTATCTTTCCATGAGTGGAAAGATATCCAAACATTATTTACTTCCATATAATGTTTCCAATCAGTTGCCATCTTTCTTTTCTGTTCTGGGGTATATCCTTGATCAAATTCATCTGCTTGAGGATTTGTATACAAATCCCAGTTCAACATTTCTTTTATCCATTTAGAACTGATTTGTGATTTTAAGCATCCATCCATAAGTGCAAAAAATTTGTGCATTTCCATGACTGCAGGCTTTTTACAGTCAGCAGGAATCTGCTTGAATCTGCATTCTAGAATCAGTTCTGATTGTTCGAGTTTCCCCAACCCATACCTAGGCTTTTCTGGCCTCATTAAGTCGATTAATCTAAAAATTCCCTTATTACTATTGCTTTCACTACCTCCTCTAAGAAGAACACTAAGATTCACTATTACCTCCTTTCATATAATTTTGACACCACCATGATTTATCACTACTTTGTCCCTATGGAGTGAGTGATACAAGATGCTTGGGTGAGTTTTTACTTATCACCAACTCCATCATCCCTTTTCGCTTTAACAAAGCACCACTATTATAAAGGTCACGACCCCTTAGGTTTTCAACCACAACTAAAAGAAACACTCAAAAGTGTCCACTCTTATCAAAAAAATAATTGTTTGCATGTATAGAAGATTAATGACCCTGATTAGCGTTAGATTTGATCATTTTTCATAGCTTAGATGTTTCTCATCTTCTTTTACTTTCAACATATATCATGATGAATTATCATTATTACTATCAAATTTCTTTTATTTCTCACAACTATGCTAATGTGTTTAAAATCATAAATTTCTCCTTATTACTATTATCATATATATAATTAAATTAATAGAGTAAATTGACTATTCTTAATATTATTAAGCATTTCACTAATTAATAATTTATTTTATAATTAGTAATTTACTATAAATACAAGGGACAAATAAGAAGATAAAAATTTTGGTGTGTTACCTAATTATTTTATATTTTAGAGTTTTTGCTAAAATGCTGAAACATTTTGGTTATTAAAGCTCTATTTTTTAATGCAAAAATTGATTAGCTCCTGAAAAAATTCCTTAGAAACATCAAAATTATGAAAATTTTATAAATCAAACGTGTGATTCTCACACATTCCTATCAAAATTTTGACACATTCCTATCAAATTTCCAACAAATTTAATGGAGAAATATAACAATTTTTTTTTTTCAATAAAAAATTAGCCCATGACACATTTTTCCCTGTAATTACCATGGATTAGATAAAATTTATCACTCGTCCTATTTTTATGGGAGTAAGCTAACGAGTCGAAAAAACACCTTCGGGTTTCGCGCCCCCTCTTGGCCGACAAAGCCCTTCCGCCAACCTTCCACAATGTGGGTCTCATCCATCCCCAATGTAAATGAAACATGCATTACCGTCAGTCTCTCTCTCCATCCTCCACCATTGGTGTTAGGACCTACGGTCTGTGCGACGGGAAGGGCGACTCCACCGTGCAAAGGATGTGCGAAATATGAAACGAAACGAGCCAAGAAACAAGTTTATAACGTGTTGGGCGAGTTGAGGGGGTGGTCCCACCAGTTGGGCGGGCCGACCCTCCTCTTGGGTGAGACAGAACATGTTGAACGAGTCGGCTTCGGCGTTTGGTGTGGGTCGGCTAGGTGACATAACCTGCCACCCACCCATATATATTGGAGGGCATTTGGAGGCAAACGACCATCATTCGATCAACATGAGTTCGAACAAGGAGTTCTGCAGTGCGTGGATGCGCCCGCACGACGGGCAGAACTCGGGTGTAAAAATCGTTCAAGAAAGTCGTTCAAGAATTCGTTTGAGAAAGTTGTTCGCGAAGTCGTTCAAGAAGTCGTTCGAGAAAGTCGTTCGAGAAGTCGTTCGAGAAAGTCGTTCGAGAAAGTCATTCGAGAAGTCATTTAGGAAATTCGTTCAGAAAAATTCGTTTAGGAAAGTCATTTAGAAAAGTCGTTCGGGTAGAACTCGGGGGAGGTCGTCGGGCAGGAAACTTGGGCGAGGTCGTTCGGGTGAACTGGGTGAAGTCGTGTGGCGACCCGAGTGAACGAGTTGGGTGAATGGGTGGACGTGCGGACGAGTGACTTGGGCAGGGTGTGCTGTGCACGACAAAATGGTGAAGTGTTGAGATTGTGAACGGAGGTGTGACTCATGCGGAAGCACTCGTGTGTGGCAACTTGGTTACAACAAGACGCACCCAAGTTGGGCAAACAACACGATCGTGTGACGAGGTGAATGAAGGGTTGGCAAGTCATGCGGCGACCGTGCGGAGGTGCCGACGAGCTGGGCAACCAAGTTTTCCGAAGTTTGAAAATTGGCTAAGTGTAAATTTGGGATTTCCCAAGATTTAACTTGTACTTATAAAAGAAGATTATATATATTGATTCGGGCAGACTCATATTGCAGGGAGTTGCCCCTCCCTTTATACTGTTGTGCATTTCTATTGTATAATGTTGTTTATGTGAATGTTATGGGCTTTCACTTGTATAAAGGAACATAATAATACTTGGTAACAGAAATAAAACTAAGTATGGAATGTTAGGTGTAGTCTGCAATCGTAAGTATTGGTGAAAAGAAAATAATTGGTAGTGCCGCACCTCAGTATAAGCGGTTGAAGGACTATCGTAGGTGTATGGGCGTGACAGTTGGTATCAGACCAGGCTGATGACCGAGTTGACGATGAAGTGTTGATCCACTGCACTATCATGACAAGTGGTATCGGAGATGATTCCGGTGGAGTGCAGGTGAAGGAAGCAGATTCTATAGAGGCCGAAGACTTGAAAGGAAGTTCAAGTTTTGCAAGTGATAGGTGGAATCAAGAGCTGGTTCAGTCTTGCAGGGAGAACCTGGTGAATGGTGAAATAGGTTTAGCAGAGGTGAAGCTTAGTGCTTGGACCACGCTGAACGACAAGGCATGGCAGGTTTGGAAGAATGCGAAGGGAGGCTTTTGCTTACCTTATATAGGTTGAAGCGGATGAAAGAAGAAATCCCCAGATTCGAGATAAGCTTGAAGTCTTGGAAAAGAATGTTGAAGATGAACTTCTTCAACTTGGTTGGACAATGGAGCAAGATGAAGTTGCAGATTGTGCTGACAAGGAAGAGGAAGCCGTGATGATTAAGGATGTTGCAGATGTGACAACGATGGAGGATGAACTTGAGAATGATCAAGTTGAACCACAATCGTATAGTTTACAGATATGGGTGAATGAGGATACTCATACGAAAGAGCCTCATGATGATGAAGTAAGTATTGATACTTGTGTTTCACTTGAGCATTTGGTAGATGGACTGTATGCAGGGAAGGGAAAAATCAGTTTGCCGATGCAAGGGAGCATCTTACCATTGATGACTATGATGAGACCTTGTATGAAGAAGCAAGGATTGTTGATTGTTGTAGGACTTGTTGGGATTGTTTGTGACCTTATGGTAGAAGGTGCAAAGGCCCGTGACAAGGGAGGAACACGATGATCATTGCAGAGGATTGGGTCATGCTTTAGCCACATGGAGAATTGTCTAAGCACCCGGCATGACTCATGGACAGATTGGAGGAGGGCAACACTTGGGCATGGGTTGAGTCGAGACTTAACCACTTTTGAGACATGGGAGCTGATTGATCTATGATCATGGGCAGCACATGGATAGATGAGATAGGTGTATAATTGTTTCTATGGTAGACTTGAGGGATGGCACATACAGATATGATGGAGGTTGCTTCATGGACCTAGATGTGGCACATCGAGAGTCGGAGTTGATGAGATGATCTCTTCATATTGAGGAGGCACACATATGGATGATGATGTTAGGGTAGATGTCGCTGATTTCATGCAACACATTAGTGCCAAACATCATGGACAACATGTTGCAGATGAGATGAGGGCTACTTCATGGACCTGAGCAAGGCTTACACTTGTATGGAGATGGATTCTTGATCGAGTTGAGGATGTGACGAGATGTTCTGAGAAACCACTGGTGATGACATGAGGATGTACATTCTCATGGTTTGAGCATGACAGTTGGATTAGCTACCCAACTAGTTCAGACATGGGGGCTAGCATGTACAGAGATGTGTTAGCATTGTGTTGGAGTATTATGGCAGCAGTTCACATGATGAAAACACATGATGAGGTCGGCACGAGAGGTTGCAGGAAGCATGTAGCTTGAGATGGAGGGACCAACCTTCCATGATGGGGAGCAACATGTGGAGATTGTGACAGGATGGTCAATGGTCATGGATTGAGATGATTTCCGGTGTATGACATACCGATGGGGTGTATACCTTGGTATCGTGATCTTGGTGATAGATGGTTGCCGGGATGAGATATTGTTGAGGACGACAATGACTTCCAGTGGGGGAGGATGTTAGGACCTGCGGTCCGTGCGATGGGCAATGCGACTCCACTGTGTGAAGGATGTGCGAAATATGAAACGAAACGAGCCAAGAAATGAGTTTATAAGGTGTTGGGCGAGTTGAGGGGGCGGTCCCACGAGTTAGGTGGGCCGACCCTCCTCTTGGGCGAGACAACACATGTTGAACAAGTCAGCTTGGGCGTTTGGTGTGGGTCGGCTGGGTGACATAACCCGCCACCCACCCATATATATTGGAGGGCGTTTGGAGGCAAACGACCATCATTCGATCAACATGAGTTCGAACAAGGAGTTCTGCAGTGCGTGGATGAGTCCGCACAATGCGCGGAACTCGGGTGTAAAACTCGTTCAAGAAAGTCGTTCGGGAATTCGTTCGAGAAAGTCTTTCAAGAAGTCATTCGAGAAGTCGTTCGAGAATTCGTTCGAGAAAGTCGTTTGAGAATTCGTTCGAGAAAGTTGTTTGAGAAGTTGTTCAGGAAAGTCGTTCAGAAAAAGTCGTTCAGGAAAGTCGTTCAGAAAAGTCGTTCGGGCAGAACTCGGGCGAGGTCGTCAGGCAGGAAACTCGGGCGAGGTCATTCGGGTGAATTGAGTGAAGTCGTGTGGCAACCCGGGTGAAGTTGTGTGGCGACCCGGGTGAACGAGCTCAGGTGAACGGGTGGACGTGCAGACGGGCGACTTGGGTAGGGTGCGCCGTGCACGATGAAACGGTAGAAACAGTGAAGTGTTGAGATTGTGAACGGAGGTGTGACTCGTGCGGAGGTGCCCATGTGTGGCGACTTGGTTACGACGAGGCGTGCCCAAGTTGGGCAAACAACACGATCGTGTGACGAGGTAAACGAAGGGTTAGCGAGTCGTGCAGCGACTGTGCGGAGGTGCTGACGAGCTGAGCAACCGAGTTTTGCCTAAGTTTGAAAATTGGCTAAGTGTAAATTTGGGGTTTCCCAAGATTTAACTTGTACTTATAAAAGAAGATTATATATATTGATCCGTGCAGACTCATATTACAGGGAGTTGCCCCTCCCTTTATACTGTTGTGCATTTCTATTGTATAATGTTGTTTATGTGAATGTTATGGCCTTTTACTTGTATAAAGGAACATAATAATACTTGGTAACATAAATAAAACTAAGTATAATACTTGGTAACATAAATAAAACTAAGTATGGAATGTTAGGCGTAGTCTACAATCATAAGTATTGGTGAAAAGAAAATGATTGGTAGTGTCGCACCTCGCTATAAGCGGTTGAAAGACTACCGCAGGTGTAGGGACGTGAAAATTGGCATTACCATTCATCTCCCTCTCCATCCTCCACCGTTGGCGTTACCGTCTGCGGAGTTTTGTACGCAGGCTCACCGATTACAACACAACGGCTTGCCTAACTCACACTAAAACGAGCTCATGGTGAGCCTCCCTTTCCTGCCTTCATTATACTGAATTCTATTAACTCCCACACCGTTTTAAAATCTCTGCAACCTCAGACGGAGAAATTTGAGACGGGGCACAGTGTTTTTATTGATGAGGAAGTGAATGACATGGTGATGGTGACCGAGATGACGAGCTTGCAAATGAAACTCTATGGATGGTAATGCCTATTTCGTTTACGGTGGGGACGGATTGGACCCACATCGCGGAGTGTTGCCGGAAGGGCTTCGCCGACGGGGAGGGGACTCAAAACCCAAAGGGTATTTCGACGACCCCTTAGCTTACTTTATTTTTATGTGGATACTACTCACAATGAAGATGAAATATGCAATCCGAGACTGATTTGACACTTCAATATGCAAACTTGCTATGTGAAAAAGAGGGTAAGTCTGCGATGGAATTCTAAAATCGTCTTGATTTGCAAAGGCTCCATTACAAATGTTTTAGTGGAGCAATTTTAAACAGCACAAATTAAGATTTGGCCACAAAATTTTTCGTGGAAATTGACCATATTCTATCAAAAACTCTAAAAATGCACTTAAAAAAATGCATTTTAAAAACTTTGAAGAGTTGGGTGGGAAATCCCGCCATAAATCGTCAGTAAACGACGCCACAAATCGATTCCATTAAAGTCAAGACGGCAGGAGTCAGTGAACGAGCAGCAGAATAAGTCGTTTTAAAGAAACAAAAAAAGGCCCTAGTTAAGACAGTGAAGCAATACTTATCTAAAAGCGTTCGTAAATGTGTAACTTATAATAGTATGGTGAAGATCTGTCCAATCCATCTGTCATCGGCTCTGTAGACTTTTTTCGCCGAATCTATTGGAGACCTAATCCTTTTCCCAGCTCGAGATATTATTGTCAGCGAGATATTAACCCTGAGGCCCGCGCACTACACAGCTGCACCCGGCTAACTTTCAGCGCGGTCGCTTTCATATTTTGATTAGCTACACTTCCTGCGCGCAAAAAGTAGTTGTGTCGATCAGTGACTTTCTCATATTTACGCCAATCATCACATAATTTTTGTGCGAAAATAACAGTTCAACCTTATATTTTGTAGAAATGAGGGAAATAAGCCCTATCTCCCTCAATCACACACATTCACAATTATGTGAAATATTTGTTTGCTTTGTCGTTTTAGATGAAATTAAACGTCGATTCCACTGCCGTGTCTGACCAGTCCTTTTTTCTTCATGGAAATATGCTTCAATGGAAGCACGTCTTAGAGCCCACATACTTGTAGATCAGACCCCACCGCAACAAAAGAAAAAGATTCTGGTGCCGTTAAGGTTAGTTTATATTTGCTGCTGGGCAGCATACAGTAACAATTATCCAGCCAGCTGCCGCTGTATATGCACATAGTTCGATATAAATCAGTACATTCGCTGAGATCCAATGATGAATATATACAGTAGCTGCGCATTAACTGTCACGCATCACACAACACGTTGGATAATTATTGCCCAATAAGTACTGCAGCACACAGGCTGGATAATTGTTGCCCCAGATGTGCTGCATGCATCAGAGTAGATAAGGCTCACCGTTTGGGAAATTAAAGGTGAAGGTGAAATCGAAGGGTCCGGCAGAACGTCTGAATTTCAAATTTTACTTGACTGCTAAATGAAAATTTGAGGACATGTTTCGATGCTGGTCACTTTAGGATCTATGTAAATTGGTAATGCCAATGATCCAATTTTTCTAGATAATCCTTTTAAGATTTATAAGAATCTAATTTCCAGCAGCCAATCTACTAAGGAATGGTGATAAAAAACAAACATTACAATAAGCTGAAATTTTAACTTAATTTCTGCTTTAAAAACTTGACCTTTGTTTAAACTAATCATTAGAATTTATGAGATGTCAAATTTACAATTTCAAAATTTTTCCACTTATCACTATTGACATTTCAAAATTTTCCATAGCCCAATTTAAAATGGAAAAAAACGTTCTGTGCACGTTCTGAGATGAAAAAATTACACTCGTGCGTCCACCTGAAACTTAAAATGATGAACAAACAATCAATCAATAGAGGGAATTTGAAATTGTCATTCACCTTCTCTACCTGTAAATATGTAGTTTAACCAATCATAAATTTAACGGCTTCAGCTTTTGCTAAATCCTTAACATCAAATACGTTCAAAAAATTTAAAAAGCGTTTCACAGGTTTTCAAATTCCACCAAGATGCTCTTCTTGGTAATGGCGGCAGGCTAAGCATTGGAATGATCAGTTTGGATGGTACTCACAAAATGATTGTGTACGTCAGTGCCAATATGTTGATACCGTACCCACAAAATAAATGGGTAGGGTGGTACCAATATGTTCATCCTGTAGTCTCAAAATATTTAAAATAATAGGGTGGTACCAATACGTTGATTTTGTACCCTCAAAATAATTAATTGAATAGGGTGCTATCAATAGGTTGATCATATACCGTCAAAATAATTAATTGAATGGGGAACTATTAATATAATATTGAAATGATTTGTTTATGGAGGTTATAATTTTGTCTGAAAACTAATTTTTTTTTCTGGAATTTATTTATTTATTTTATTATAATTATAGGCAGTGTTAAAATTGTTTTTGGTGGTGGATATGGATTCAGCCATCAAAAACCCCTAGGGCATCCAAAATCTTAAAGCTTCATAGTGATAATCCAAATTTCCCAAATTTCTATCAGATTTTGGCCAAAATCTTACCGGAATTTCCAATATTTTCTAGGCTAAATTGTGGCTCATTAAACTACTCTTATTGAAATTATTTAGGGAATTTTTTATTTTTATTGCTCAGTGTTTTTTTCCCTCATTCCAATCCAATCCTTATTATTGCTTCTAGTGGCAAGACATAATGTAATCAATTTGTGTTGACCCTTCAATTAATTGTTGGTTGACCAAACATTAAAGAGACAATTTCTAAAGTAAACATTAGTAAAAAAAATAAATTGAATTATATTTATTTAGGTTCTCATTGGTCGAGAGCCCTTAGTCTTATTTCGCAAGGATGTTCAATGTATGATGACAAAGGTAGATTGTTATTGGATCATCTGTTTTTAGGCAAATAGAGCTAACATAATGTATGATTATGAGCGTAATATTTACTATCACATTTACTATCTGAAAATTCTATAAATAAACTTGCTTGAACTTCCATACCTTCAATGTTGTGTTGGACGTCTTTTTCCAAGTTTGCACAATATATATGTGTACGAATTTATGCCCAGAACACATTGTCCCTGTACTAAAAGTCGGGGGCGACTATGGTCAAGCTTCCTCTATGGCATTACCTTTACTCCAAATGACCAACTACTGACTATGTGATGTTGTCGTAGTCCTTTGACTACTCTCAACCATTGTAACATGTTGTTCCCCATGATCGGGACTTCTTTTTGTTCACCAATGCCCTCATCACCGAATATAAGTTAGTGACGTCTATGGCCGGGCTTCCTGTCGTGTAGGAGGTTTATTCCAGGTCGTAACTGACCTCTGATTACTAACAACGACTTCAATGTTCCATGTGGTAGGATAACATTGTAAGAAGATCATTCATACTCCACGTGGTAGCGATTTAGTGGCCCATGTGGCAGTAGTCAGCTGAAGGGCCCGTCAGAGTTGACACTATCCATGAGGGCACTCAATTTTGTTGTTTCTGGGTCCGACTCCCGACCTCCCATTACTGGCAGTGACTCAGTGTGCGATGTGGCAACATAATATTGTAAGAAGACTATTCATTTTATATTATTATTATATTATAATAATAATAATTTTATTATTATATAACCAACATGGATCCAATTTAACCAAAGATCTAACATGAGCTGAGAGGGATCAAATTGTAGGTTTTAACCCATACAAAAATTACCTTCATACGAATTCTAAAAAATAGAAAATAAACAATGGTGGGAGCATAACACATAAAACAAATATATGCAAATATTTCCCTTTGGATCCCAAAACGGAGACTACTAGATTGATTTTTCATTATGTTCCCTTCAATGTTACAATACATATATATATACATGCCAAAGCATCCATAAACCCCAATCCATCAACCCTGGATTAGAACATTAACCATACTTCCCTTGACCGGATCTACAAAATACCATGGACCAAAAACCATCGCGCCCAAAACCATGTGCACAATCCATGCACAAAACCATAGGTAGGTCTGCCTACCTAATATAGGGTCCAAAAAAAAATTTCCCTGGAGCGCTGCCCCTGACATAACCCAACATTCTCCCACTTGTTGTTTTTTTTCCACAGGGGGCCACACAAGAGCTTACTCATTGATCCAACCTTGCAACGCCCATTATTTCTCTACACCAAGAGAACTTCTCAGAGCTCACTGATTTTGTCAATGCATCTGCAATATTCTTCAAAGTGTCCACCTTTACCAACAACACCTTTTTGTCTTCTACCATATCTCTCACAAAGTGATACTGGACATCAATGTGCTTTGTCTTTGAATGATAAGCAGGGTTCATTTCCAAGAAAATTTCACTTTGGTTGTCACAATCTATCCTTATAACTCGTTGTACTAACCCCATACTTGAACACGATCTTTGCAACCAAATTGCTTCCTTGCTTGCATGAGTGGCTGCCATGTATTCTGCCTCTATAGTTGACAATGCCACTACAGATTGTCTCTTACTCATCCAATTGACCACACCTCCAAATAGGTTAAACACATACCCACTATAGATCTTCTTGGATCCATATCTCTAGCCTAGTCTACATCAACAAAGCCATGGATTTCTAAAACTTTGTCCAATCCTAGTCTTCCTTGGTAGCAAAAACCATAATCACTAGTGCCATGCAAATACCTAAAAACCCGCTTCACTATTGTCTAATGCTCCTTCCATGGTTTTGACATAAACCTGCTTACTACTCCCATTGCATGCACAATGTCTGGTCTAGTACAGACCATTGCATACTTCAAACTAATGACTGCACTTGCATATGGAACATGGGACATGTCCTCTTCCTCTTCTTGTGTCTTGGGACATTGTTCATCAGATAACTTTACACCTACAGGAATAGGAATCTTCACCGGTTTACTACCCTGCATATTAAACCTCTCTACAGTATTGTCTTGACATACTTCCTCTGGTTTAACCAAAGCTTCCTATTTGCCTGATCTCGTTTAATTTCCATGCCCAAAATATAGTTTGCAGCACCAAGATATTTCATGTTGAATTTGGAGGCCAATTTGGTCTTCAAGTCCTAGATAATTTCTTTGTCATTTCCAACTAGCAACGTATCAGCCACATATAAGACCAGATAAATAACATGGTCACCAATTAATTTAAAATACACACAGTGATCTGCTTTGCTTCTGGTGAAGCCAAGTCCCTGTATAAATGTATCAAATTTATGATACCACTTCCTTGGTGACTGTTTTAACCCATATAAAGACTTTTTTAACTTGCATACCAATTCTTTCTTACCCTTCATCGCAAAGCCTTCAGGTTGCTTCATGTAGATCTCTTCTTCGAGATCCCCGTTAAGAAATGTTGTCTTCACATCCATCTGTTCTACCTCAAAATCAAAAGCAACAACAACAGATAAAAGTAATCTAATAGAAGCTACCTTCGCAACAGGAGAAAAAATATCACCAAAATCAATTCCCAACACTTGGAAATAGCCTTTTACTACCAATCGAGCTTTGTATTTCTCCACCTTTCCTTTTGCATTCATCTTCTTCTTGAACACCCATTTGCTGCCAATGGGTTTCCTTCCAGCCGACAACTCCACCAAATCCCAAGCCTCATTTTTTTGCAAAGATGCCATTTCATCAACCATGTCCTCTTTCCAGAGTTTGTCATCCTCTGAATCTACTACTTCCTTCACAATTCTGGGATCATCATAAGTAATAAGATAAAGCAATATCTAAACAAAAAGCAGATGGACTATACCTTTTTGGCCCCTTTCTTTCTTGAACTGATCTTCTCACAACTGAAGTTTGTGGCTCTTCATCTTCTGATTCCTCTTCCGCTCTAGAGTCTAATTCTTCCTCCTTTAGCTCAAGCTCTATCTTCTCAGGTTCCTTTGGTAGGAATTCATGTTTAATAACATCTTTCACCTCTCTAAACACCACATCTTGGTTGTACACAACCTTCCTTATTACTGAGTTCCAAAGCTTAAAACCTTTTAAACCATCCTTATACCCAATAAAGATGCAATTTTCAGATTTGCCATCCAACTTGGTTCTTTTCTCCTTTGGAACGTGTACATATGCATCACATCCAAATACCCTCAGATGTGAAAGAGAGTGTTTCTTACCAGTCCATACCTCCTGTGGAATCTTATTCTCCAACGCTGTAGAGTCCAAGAACTACTTTACCTTGACACCCTTTTTGCCCATATTTCCTCCTTTTTCCTATTCCTATCATCCAAATAAATGCAATAAATATAAGGTTTTGGTAAGGTAAGAACTTATATGTCCTCTTTTTCATATTTTTTCCAGATACCTTATTGTTTTATTAAAGTTTGCATTTAGCTATGGAATTGACCTAATTTTGAAGCTAATCCACAAATCCACAGCTACTTCCATTGTTGACAGGGTTCGAGTTCATCAGCTCAGCGAAGGAGTATATGGGTAGATAGAAAATGATCCCCTCATGGATTTATTCCTGTTTACTTGAACCAACCCATCAAGATAATCGCACTACAACACGGTCAACCATGAGAGTCAACTGCAAGATAATGTGTCGGAATAGAGTTCGAGTTTCGAGAGATATTATCGATTTGCTTTTTCAAATAATAAATCGATGAATAAGCGATATGATTTGGTTTGATAAGGATTGTAGCGAATATAACTAGGCTTGAATTTCTCGTGCTATTAATTAAGAAAATGTTATAAGAACAATGGCCTCTCTGTGTTTTGGTGCGCGCCACCATCTGTAATTTTGAAAGCATCATGTTGAAATTATTTTCTGATTAATAGATCTTGTTTCATACATTTTTTTTTTTTTGCGTTGGTTAAATTTGTTGACTGCCTCGTGGAGGGCCCCTGCATGCATATCAGGTCTTTGACTCACTGCAAGTAGATTTCCTTTTGTTTCTTAGAATTAATTTGTGGATGCTCTGTTTTATATTTTTAGGATGTATTCCAGTGGAGTTCGCGATTAGATTGACATCTGCATCAGTAATTTCATTTGCTTTATACGTAGCATAACTCAATCATTTCGTTTGCTTTCTACCTAGTATAATTCAATCATTTCGTTTCTTAGTTTCATTATTTTAGAGATTAGTAATCTCGTTCTTGATTTACTTTTGCATTGAGTGAAGCTGCAATAGTTAAGAGTGACAGTCTTTTCTTAGCGACTGAATTCAAGCATTTTTCATTTTCGAATTCGATAAAGTAGGATTTCCTTCACATCATTCCATGCTTTCATAGTTATCCTAGTTTGGTTGCAGCATAAAAATCCAAATATAATAAAAAACAATCTAATAGAGTAGAGTTAGGATCACTATTCAACCATCCCACAAAGTTCAATTCCATTAAGATTAATTTTAGAATAACCAGTTAACAAATCTCAAGGATAATACTCTATATAGATAGAACATCATCTCCATACTGATTCTAGATTTAGAAATTAACCATAACATAAACACCTTAACGAAAAGAGTAATTTCTAGCACATACAATGTACTTGTACTTCATCAGTTTACCTGCCCTGTTCGATAATTCATGCTTGCAATTTAACAACAATAAATTGACTAAACATTTTGGTGTCGTTGCTGAGAAAGTACAAATAGAAGTTAAAAAAAAATCATGAATTAAAAACATGATATGTGTAGGGAAAGAGACTCTAGAGGTAGATTTGTAGGATGAGGAAGAAGTTTAATCCCCATGAATCCACTCACTCCATCACAACTTCGAAGTTCCACACCACCTACTCAAACCCGAATTCCATTTGTAGGACAATGAAGACTTCGTGAAGTCTCAAGATCAGAAATATAATCCAGAATTTCCCCTACTTCATCTAATAAAGCTGTAATTGAAGAAAATCCTACATCCCTAACTACAGGAATAGTTTTTCTATATTCCACTAGTGAACAATTTTAGGAGAAGAATTAGAAATTCCCAATGAAGAAGAGGAACAAGAAACTTATTTTGGCTATCCATTGATAGAGGAACCAAAAGAATTAGAAGAACCTTACATTAGTCTTGAAGAATCTATCATGGATGAAGAAGGGGAAGGTGAGGTACACAATGTCCATGGTGAGCAAAATAGGATTGGAGGAGGAAGAGGTAGAGGAGGAGGTGGAGATAGAAATAGAGGGGGTAGAGGTAGAGGAAATCAAGATCCTTTTGGATTTCCCATTTTTGATGAAGATACAACCCTCACAATGAAAAATGTTTCACATTCTATTCTTCCTAATTTCCATGGAAAAAGAAGCGAAGACCTAGAGACATTTCTCTTCGAATTTGAAGTATTATGCAGATCATATGATTATCTACATGATGCTCAAAAATTGAAATTGTTCCCTGCTACCTTAAAGGATTCAATATTAAAATGGTTCATGAGTCTAGAGATGAATTTTATAAGGACATGGGCATGAATGAAAGAAGTTTTCTTAGAGAAATATAGAGATTATTATATGGCTCATAACATTAAAGATGAAGTCTTCAAAATGACACAAAAATAAGATGAGAATCTTGAAGACTTAGTCAAGAGATTTGTATATAATATTAAAAGAGAAAAAATGGATAATTTGGATGAGGAAACTTTGAAAGCCCTCATACTCAAATCTATCAAACATGAATGGATCGATCTCCTTAACTTAAAAGGAAAAGGAGATATTTCTCAATTACCATTTGCAGATATCTGTGATTTATGTGTACATATCTTAATGGGTAAAGCATGAGTTGGAAAAAGTCCTAGAGACCCTCTCTTATCAAGAATCAATAAATTTGCAGCTGGGACAGTCAGTAGGGAAGAATTAGGAAGCTTTCTTGATACTTTCAAGACAGATATGTTAGGGAGTCTAAGTGAACAAATAGACACCCTTAAAATACAAAACAAGAAAAAATCTAAAAATGCTGCATTATCCATTTTTTGTCCTAGATGTCGAAAGAAGCATGCTCTAAGAGGATGTCCTTTAGACTTAAAAACTATAGAAACATGTGCCATATGTGCAGATAACCATGACATTAAGGAATGTCCTTCTTTACTAGGTCTCAAGGATGTATTTAATGATGAGGGTATACTAGAACAAGTAGACCCGCTTTACTTTATTTCCAAGAAACCATGGCAAAACTCTCAAAAAATCAACCAAAAGGCTTTAGATCACAAAAATTTCCTCAGTCTTCACAAAATAATTGGAATCCATCTTGGTAGCCTTGGGCTCAACCACAATCACAATCTTGGAATCAAGGATGGGAAAATCCTTATGGGGCTTATGTTCAATATCAACAATATTCACCATCATATCCTAATTTTCCACCACAATTCCTACCCCAATCTAATCAAATTCCTCATGCTAATCAATTACCTCAAGTCCAAGTTCAAAATCAAAATCCATGGCTCTCCCTACCATTTGCACAAAAATCAAATCAATTACCCGCTCAACCACTTTCGAATCCCAATAATAAAATATCACAACAACAACCTGTTTACAACATGGAAGGGCAAAATCCTCAAACCTATGTAATAACTCCACTATATCTAAATAATGTTCAATTAAGGTCTGGAAGAGTATTGCAAAGAAAACCCACTTTTGTTATTCAGGAAGCAAGGACAAGTCTTCAAAAACATAAAAATTAATCTGAAGAAGGAGAAACCTCTCTCCCTCAGAAAGAGAATAATCAAATAGAAAATGTTCCAATAAATAATCCTGTTATAGAATAACCAACCACGTTTTCCTGAACAGTTGAAAATTCATGAAGGAGTAGAAAAAAAATCACATTACCTGATTATATTATGATGGATGAATTAAGAAATTTCTGCATAAAAAATCCTTTATTGCAAGCCATAAAACAAATACCAATCTTTGCAAAAAACAATTAAGGAATTAAGTACTCAAAGATCAGGAAGAAAAAGAAAAGACATAAAAAGAATTCAATTAGTTTGGAAAATTGCAGACGTCATGATGGGGAAAAGAAAAATCCAAAAATATCTAGATCCAGGGAGTCCCATTGTGAAAATTCACATCAATGGAATTGAAATATCAAAAACATTGATTGATCTAGGAGCATCCATAAACATAATAAGTAAACAAGTTATGGATTCACTTAGACTTCCTAACCTTCAATTCACACCAACACTGTTACAATTAGCAGAAAAGTCAGTAATTAAAACCGATGGCGTGTTAGAAGATTTTTGTGTATCCTTAGATTCTTGGGAATATCCTGTTGATTTCATGGTCTTAACACCCAAGAATAATCTAGGAGCACATCAATTAATCCTTCAAAGACCTTAGTTAGCTGCAGTTGATGTTTTCATCGGTTGTAGATCAGGTGACATGTTTATCTTAGATGAAAATTCTACAAAGAAATTTACATTATACCCACTTGAAAATAAACAAAGAAATAGATAATGAGGAATGGATAGATGACGATGATGATATAAAACTTGTTTTCACTACTAAACAAGTAAGAGACGACGACCAAATTTTAAATCTACTGGAAAATAATGAATCTTCCTCACATTATGACCGTAGTCGAAATGAATATCTCTCATCTAGACAAGTATCTTTGATCTCTGTGGAGAAATTTGGGAATTCTTCAACAAAATTTTTTCCAGGTAAAACTTTGAATATTAATAAAAACCTGGAAGAATTACAAAAGAATCAACTAGTAGAAATTTTACAAAAACATTCCTCTGCTTATGCTTGGGAATACACTGATATGAGAGGAATTTATCCTAAAACTTGCATACATCATATCTACATTGAACAAAGTGCAAGATTGTTGAAAATAACAACAAGAAATGTTAAATATATAAGTGCTAAATTTAGTACTACTATAAATAGCATTTCGGGATACTTTCCTATTTTAGTTAGTCCCTAAACTAAAATAGAGAAGTAAAATTTGAATTTGATCTTAGCAGCTGTTTGTAAAATAATTAATTAATTCACCATGAGTTAATTAGTTGTAGAAAATCAAACATGAAGTCTATGTGGGGACATGCAATAGTTTCTCCATTAATTGAGGAATTTATCCATCAGTTAAAAAGATAAGGATGAGTTGTAATTAGTTGACTCAGTTAGCTGAGTCAAGTCCAGTTAGATTAATTCCAACAGTTTGTTGAATTAATTGTGAGTTCAGTTAGTTAATGCATGCATGCATGTAACTGCTGCACTTCAGATAACTGAATATTCTCTCATAAATAACTCATACGTGTCAGTTTAGACAGAGACCCAGTTAGATCAAATGGAGGGATAGTGGACTATCAATTGCTAGAATATTCCATTGCGAATATCTCTTGCATGCAGAAGGAATTCTTTCCTTGAGGATTGTGTAGTTACTTCTTTAGATTTTGTGAGTGTGATGAGGCCAATTCACACATGTCGCTTCACTGGACCCCAAGAAAAACTATGCAAGGAAATAGGAGGCTTGGAGGGCTTGAGGAGGACATATACAGTATCTATTCAGTCTGTGCGTTGTATTGTTTGATTGCAAAGAGAGCAGAATATATTGAGAGCTGATTCTTTTTGTAACTTGAACAAGATTTCCACTTGTATGATAATACAGAGATTGGGGTTTTAGGCTGAGGCTTTCCCCGGGTTATTTCTTTTGTGTTATGTGTGATTGATTTCTCATTCTCAGTTATATGTGTTCTCTTGATATTGCTCAATTTGATTAAGCTTCCGCAAAGTTTGTTGTAGAAGTAGATCTTGTATTTTTCTTTAGTCTATTGCATAATCTATTGATCTACAATGAGAATTTCGACATGGTATCCAAGCAAAGGTGATCAAGGAGAAGAACAATATATAAGAAGGGAGAAGTTTGAATTTTGTGGTTCCTAAATATAGAAATTGAGTTCTTATCACATCTCAATTTCACCAATGGCATTCAGCGGTTTAAGACTCAAGTATGCCCTTGATGGCAGCTCGAATTATATAGCCTGGAAGGATCACTTGGAAGCAGTATTAGAGGATAACGGTCTAAAGGACTTCAATGATTAAGAAGTCCCCAAGCCGACTGATGCTAATCAATTAGCAGAATGGAAGAAATGTGTGGCTAGAGCAAGGAGAATCCTTTTGGAGGGAGTTCGAGACCACATAGTCTCAAGTCTCCATGGGAAGGAGACACTGTTTTTGATGTGGAAAACATTGAAAGATCTATATCAGAATAACCACAATCAGAGGAAGTTGGCGCTGAAAGACAATCTTCAGAAGATAAAGTGTGAAAAGGGTGACATGATCTCTACATATCTGAACAATATCACCACCTGCAGGGATGAGCTTGGAAGTGTATGGATCATGATTCCTGATGATGACATGGTGAGTCTTGTACTCCTCGGTGTTCCTAAGCGCTGTCATAGCTACCAAGACTCGGTTAATGGAAGAGAAAAACTGCCAGATTGGGAACGACTTTGGTTGGATCTGATGCAGGAGGAAATAAGAAGAAGCACCAGATATGGATCCTCATCGAAGCAAGATGATGAGGAAAATATAGGCTTAGCGAGTAAGGCGAGGAAAGGGAAAGGGAAGGTGTCCCATCCCAAATCTGGTTCTTTCCATGGTGGGAAGAAGATTGACAAATCAAAATTGTGATGCTTTCATTGTCATGAAGTGGGCCATTATGCTATGAATTGTCAATAGAAGAAATCCAAGAAGGGTTCCTCGAAGGGATCTAATGGTGAGGCACTAGCCTCACAGTTTGAGCTAGATTTCTCGCTTATCCCATGTATGGTTTCATCCATGGTGGGATGTGTGTGGTACCTGGATAGTGGAGCTTCATTCCACATGTCATGTGACAAGAATATTTTTAATACCTTGGAGGAGAAGGATCTCCAGATGTGGATCAAGATGGGAAATGATGGAAAGTACCGTGTTTCAAGTGAAAGTGCGGTTTTGTTTCAAAGGGAGCATGGAGCTCCCCTCACCCTGACTGATGTAGAGTATGTACCAGGTCTGAAGAAGAATCTTGTGTTTGTCGCTATGCTCGAAGATAAAGGCTATGATGTAGTCTTTAGTAAAGGAAAAGTATTCCTGAGGCATATCGATACTGGACAGACAAAGCGAATTGAGATTCGAGTAAAGAATCTCTACAAGCTGGAGGTAGACAACTGTGCTACATTGAGTTCCAAAGCTGAGATGGTGCAGAGCCAAGATGTTGGTGAGCTATGGCATAGAAGACTAGGCCACTTGCACCATGGAGCCCCGAAGATTATGCAACAGATTTCTACCGAATTACCCAAGGGAAAACTTGAGCAGATGAATACATGCAAAGGTTGTACCTTGGGTAAGTATGTGAAATATTCCTTTTTGGATCGAGACAGTAGAGTTGGAGCAATCCTAGAGTGAGTTCACTCAGATTTTTGTGGACCCTTCTCTATAACCTCCACCGCTAAACAAAGGTACTATGTTATTTTTATTGATGATTTTTCTCGTAGATGCTGGATCTACTTTATGCAAAAGAAGGATTAGACCTTCTTAAGGTTTTGTGAGTTTAAAGCCTTGGCAGAGAAAGAATCTGGAAAGAAAATAAAAGCCTTGCGTAGCGACAATGGTGGAGAGCATGTCTCCCAACAGTTTAAAGACTTCTACGCTACAGAAGGAATTAAACGGGAATTGACGGCACCCCATAACCCACAGCAGAATGGGGTGTCCAAAAGGAAGAATAGATCTATTATGGAAGCAACTCGAGCGATGTTGCATGACCAAAGCCTACCACTACATTTGTGGGCTTAGGCATGCAATACAAAAGTATACTTGCATAACAGAAGCTCGCACCGTATACTGGGGATGAAGACACCTATGGAGGCCTTTTCGGGGAAGTGACCTAATGTAAGTCACTTCCAAATCTTTGGATCAACAGTTTACTGTCATGTGACCAAATATGCCAGGAAGAAGCTAGACCCAACAGTTGAGTTGGAATACTTGTGGGGTACATGGATACACCCCACAACTATTGGGTGTACCTGCCTTCCACTCAGAGGACTGTGGTATGCAGGGATCTGAAGTTCGATGAGCAAAAATCCATGTGCTTATCACTTGAGAGGGAGCTCAAGTCACATGCAGAGGAGGAACTTTCAATTCCTAAGAAGGAGGAGCCTCAGATTGATGCAGAGGATCTAGGAGTGGAGACATCCACTCATGCTAAGACTTCCAAAGATGGGTGGAAATGCTCAAGGGAAGCTGACAAGTTGATCCTAGATGCGTGGGAGAATGTGGGATAGCCACCTTCTCAGCGCAAACAGAGGAGGTCACCCGAGCAGTACACTGGGTACATGGCCCTAGTTGGGGAGTATGTAGATACTGAACAATGTGTGGGATGTTGTCCCAAGGCCTCAAGGCAAGTCAGTGGTGAGTTCCAGATGTCTTTCTAAGGTAAAGCAGGTAGTTGATGGCAGTGTTGAGAAACATAAGGCAAGGCTTGTTTCCCAGGGTTTCTCACAGGTCGAGGGGATCGACTACGATGAGACTTTTGCTCCCGTAGCAAGGTACTCATCGATTACATCAATATTGGCACTATCAGCTTAGATGGGGTGGAAGATCCACCAGATGGATGTGAAGACAACATTCCTCAACGGGAAGATTGAGGAGGAGGTGTACATTAAGCAGCCAGAGGGTTTCGAGACCTTTGATCATGATTCGCATGTGTGCTGACTCAAGAGGGCTTTGTATGGGCTAAAGCAAGCACCCCGTGCTTGGTACACCAAGATTGATAGTGAAGCCCCGGGGCCCCCCAAAAACCTCTGCCCATTTCATCCGTGCTAATTTGTCACCTGACTATCATCCGATTGCTAGCACCCAAATCCAACAGTTCACAACCATACCGGGTTCAATATCCAACCTTTACCCACCCAATAAAGTGGTATTGCCCGGGCCCTCCAAAAACCTTTGCCCATTTCATCCATGCTAATCTGTCACCTGACTGTAATCTGATCGTTAGCACCCAAATCCAACGGTTCACAGCCATATCGGGTTCGATATTCGACCTTTACCCACCAGATAAAGTGGTATTGCCCGGGCCCCCATCTACTATGTGTCAAGTGTTAAGGTAGACTGGGTGACCTCGCCAAAATACCGCCTCCTCCATAAAAGTGGTGTGATGGCTTGGGAAACTACCTCCCCACCCAACCTGAAAAACTGCCCATTGTTCATTTGTAATTCGCCTGCCAAAAAGTGACCGTTGTTCAATGAAAAGGCCGAGAAGCCCTATTTGGTATTTTTTCAATCAATTTCTTTGAAAACCTCTGCAAACCATTGTGACAACTTCAAATGCTGAAATCACTGATTGACCTCAATTTCATCCCTGAAGAAGTTGTAGAGACCCCAATCAAGCTCTCAGTCCGTACCAGAGCCCATTCAAACTTCTGCAGTTGTTGAGAATGCCAATTTGAAGTTAATTCACCCAAATTCCAGGTATTTGAAGATAAATTACTAGATACCCTTTCAATTTGAAAATATTAAATCTTTAAAGTGTTTTAATTAAGTAAAATTAATTGAAATTACTTTAAAAATTAAAGTGTGTGTTCAAACCCTTCTGAAATCTTCCAAATTACCTTCAAACCTCTGATATAAACTTGTATAAGTTAAATTCAAATCCACAAGAACTGAATTATGGCTACCCCCATCGCCGTGGATGTCAGACCGGTGACAACCCCCCATTTGGACCTTGACCACCTTCCCTTGTCAAACAGGGATTTTCAAATCAAAGACACAAGTGCCTATACGCTTCTGCTCAAAATTCATTGTTGGAGTAAGGACAGATATCTAAACCATACTGATGACATTTTCCTTTGGGAGTCCAATTTTCCCAAATACCATTTTCCACAAGTACATGTCTTTCCTAAGATTGTTCATCTATTCCATGCTTGTTACATTCCCAGCCAAAGAGCTATAATGTCCCCAGACTAAAAAGTCTTGTTTACTATTACATCTAAGTCAATCAATGAAATGTTGCAAGTCCAACCAGGTCCAAACCTGACCCCACTCTCCATTGGGGATTTGTTAGACCAATACACCAAATTGAGTCCATCTAGACTGGCATGGATATTCCAAACTTTCATCGTAGTGGAGAAGCACATTCCTACAGATGCCCCTCCATATGTTTTTTCCATTTTCTTTGAAAGAGGCAAGAAAATTATAAACATGATATCATCTATTCTGGGCTATACCACAGATGAATTCATTGATGAGCTCATCTTAGCCTTCATGTCCATTTTCACCCTAGGAAAGCCTCCTGCTACTTTGTACAATTATATCCAGTTCATAGCTAAAAGGATGCATGAACAATTTACCATAATGCACAATGAGAGAGTATTCAAGTACTCATCTATACTTTACCACATGTTTTTGTATTATCAATGAGACATATTTCCCTTCACCATCTAGAAGCTGGATACCAAAGGCCAGCCTAGGTCTGTTATATTTTTGACCCCACTATTCCATAGGTGTTCATCACCATACACCTACACTGACTTCATTGACTTTTTTGTCCATCCAGTCATGACCATGCTGACAGGAAGCCCTCCACCCAGAATAAGCCACGAAATCAAAAGAGTGCTCCAATTGTCCAAGCAAACTAAGGTGGGAGATTGGTACCTTTATGAAAATCACACCGAAATAAGAATCTATGGTTGCCATCTTGCCCCGTACAAACTTCCCAAATACCTCCCCATGAGGTTATTTGCTCTGGAATATTATAGGCAGATAATGAACTATGATGATATCAACTTTGTCTCAGCCAAGAAAAGGACTTAGTTCAAGGTCAAAAATCAATTAGGCCCTTTTATTTGCAATTCTAGAGAGGCGGGAGAGGAAGTAGATCAAATTTTGCAACAAATGAAGTTTTAGAATATTTTCATGTGGAGGTATGACCCTCGGGGGATTATAACCAAACTAAGAAAAAAGGTCAAATTGGGACCTTACATTCATCACCCTATACCAGAAATAGAGAGATATGCCAACCAATCTGAGTGGTTGGAAAACACTCTCATAGATAGGGATAATACAAAGGTATATGTTGAAAATACCTTGCTTTATTTAGAGAAACAAATTGAAGAAAGCTCATTCCTGCAGGTACCAGAGAAAGAAGGAACCATGAGTACCCTTCTTGTTTTTCAGACTCCTCATAATGAAGAAAAGAATCCCAAAAGGGATAGAAAGGAAGGATCCAACTCAAGTATGGACACTTCCAATGTACAATATGAAGCTAGCCAAAGCAAAAGGACTAGGCTCAATCCTGTTTCAAAGTAGGAAGACACAGAAGGCTCAATAGAAATAACTAATACTGAGTTAGACAGGAGAAAAGGCACAACTCCATCTGGAGAAACATAGGAGCCATCTACATCAAAAACCCAAATTTTAGAAAGGCAGCTCAGTGTAGAAGTCTCCTCATTAAATAAGCCTGCTGATAGAGATAGGGACATTAAGGACAGGTTCAACGAAATTGAAATGAGAAATGAGAAACTGAAGGCGGATTCCTATGCACAGTGTTTCAATATTACACTGCCTAATCAAAGTAGGTTGATGTCAGCTTTTGACATCAAGGAAGGAAAGATGCAAATGTCCTTCATAAAGCCAACTGTACAACAACCTAGAACATTAGCAGATTTCAAGAAAATAGACTTTGAAGTATTGGCAAGGGATATTCATCCCGTTGACAAAATTGAATTTCACAAGCAGCCTGGAGAAATGATTTACTCCACCCTTATAGGAAACGCCATGGCTTCTCATTAGTAGCAGAATTCAATGAATAGCATTTGGACCCAGTATCAGTTGGAAAAGTCCTCATCACAAGCCAAAGACACCAAAATCAAGTCTTTGGAAGACTTGGCAATTGAATTGGGACATGATCCCAAAGACATCAAGGCTACTGAACAATTAATCAAAAAGAAGAATGATGACATTGTAGCCCTCAGGAAACAATTGAAGATACCTCAACTACAACACCCTTAGACACAGGAAGCCTTGGAAATCCAAATTAGGCATGAAGAGTTGATGGAATTAGTCATTAAACTAAATGATCAGTTGAGGGAGACAGAAAAGGAATTGGACAACTTAATCCGATTAAAACAAACTAATATTGGCACTACCTCAGTAAATGTCATCCCAACAGTTGCCAAGGTTATTCCTTCCACATTGGCAGCCTCATTGGCTTCCACAACTCCAATGGCCACAACACTACCAGCTTCTACAACATCTACATTAGCAACAGGTACATTAGGTGATGAAGCAACAAAAATGGTTAAAGTTATGGAAGAAATGTCCATACAAACAAAATAGATGAATAAGCTCAAAGAGAAAGTGACAAGCTTGGAAACTAATTATAAGCTTGCAAAAATCATGCACAAAGAAGAAGTGCAAAAGGCTACTAGGATGAGTGAAAGATTGAAAGCCCTGGAAAAGGACTTAACACTGAAATAACCCGTTGGGCAGGCTAAGGAACAACTATGGGCCAATATCATTGACTCTGTCAATGATATTTGGCCATCTATTTAGGTGATTTTTGAGCAAATAGATTTGATAAAGCTAGCTACAGAGGCCATCCAGAAAGTAAAAGAAGAATTAGGACAAATGCCAAAAGAGGTTGCCAGAATTATCCAATTCCTTAACACCAAGAATAAGTATGAGCTGCAGGTGTTGGGCATGGAATCCCCCCAAGGCATGTTTTGGGGCTCAAAGCCCAATTTTTGACCGAATTGTGTTGTAAAGCTCCATGAATTGCAGGTGCGAAAGTATGATAGAGTCACAGGGTTGTCTGACCTAGTTTTGTAATGTAATGTCAGCCTACCCATGGTCCATGGACCATGGATTATATAAATAGAGCAAGGCTCTAAGTGTAAAAGATGATAGTAGGAGAGCAAGACTCTAAGTGGCTAAGTGAAGTGTGTCTTTGGGTCATAGAGTAGGAGAAGGCTCTGCAGCTGAGTGTGTAGAGGCCTAGTAGTCCGCAGCTGAGTGCACAGACCCCTACAGCTAAGTCTGCAGGGCGGAGCCGAGTCTGTAACCGAGGAAGAAATTAATAAAGAGAAGTTTTATCATAATTTTGTGTATCTATTCTTGGGTTAATGCATGTTTGATATAATTTGCAAATATACTGCTTATTTACTGTGCACACCTATATGAATGGTTTATGTTGTTAAGCATAACTTAAAGCATGCAAGTAGGCTAAGATAATCAACTAACATTGGAATACCAGTAAAGTCTTGGGTAATAACGCAGA